>PVLD010033541.1:0-13556 GCA_004027595.1 Dinomys branickii
CAGTTTGGAGATTTCTCAGCAAACTAGGTCTAGAGGTTCCATTCAAACCAGCTATTCCCCTTCTGGGTATTTTCCCAGAAGATCTGAAAACATCATATCACTCTGATATATGTGCACCCATGTTTATAGCAGTGCAATTTGTAATAGCTAAAATGTGGAAGCAACCCAAGTGTCCATCCACAGAAGACTGGATTAAAAACTGTGGCATTTTTATAGAATGGAGTATTATTCAGCTATAAAGAAAGACAGTTTTGGGGACTTTGTAGGCAAATGGTCAATACTGGAGTCCATACTCATAAGTGAAATAAATCCGCGGTACATGAGCAGGCAACGTATTGTGCCACTGGTGTAAGAACCTGAGGGTGGGAACATAAACTAAGAGACATGAAGGAAATCTGTTCAAAAGCAAAGAACAGATGGGATGAGGGAAAGGAGAAAAGAAAGAGGCAAAAATGTATGTATGTATATATGTATATACATATGTGCAGGAGCGCTAATATGGTTCTACTATTGTATTATGTCTTTTAATGGTAAGGAATAGTTGATGACGGGTTATTCGATCGATCTTGTATGTCTATATGTGTTATCCTGAGTATACACTTTGAAGATATCAATATGCAATGCAGCAACTATTGTTGGTTTTCTGTTGCTTTGTCTATAATTCAATTCTGATCATACTGTTATTATACTACTTTGTGACTCTTTGTTAATGCTTTCTGGTTTTTTTTTGTGTGTGTGTTGTTGAGATGATTAATTGTTTGACCAATTTTGCATGTCTGTATCTGTGTTCATGAATATACTCTTTGAGGATATCAATAGGTAAAGCAACAACCATTGTTGAGTCCCTGTCACCTTGTCTGTAAATCAGTTTTGATTGTACTATTTGTTGTGCTACTTTGTGTCTATTGTTAATATGTTTTTGTTCTTTTAATTTTAAAATAAAAAAAAAACATACAGTGCCCTTTGTGAAACACGTGTTCCTTAGTCTTTTGAACTCCAGAAAACTTTTGGAGGGTAAGGAGTGAGAGGGATAGACGAAAACAAGCTGGTTAGATTGAGTGTCCTATTTTAGAATAGACAAGTTGAGGTCACGTTTTGTAAACTCTTTCATTTTGATGTTTTATTAATCACTGCTACTGGTTCATTTAAATATTTTAATGATTGGTATATTTTACTCTTCCCATGCCCTGGGGCTTTTTATAAAAAAAGAAATGGCAGTTAAAAAATGAAAATAAAATTCCTATTCGATCAGCATTTATACTGCTTTGACATTAGGGGCTCAGTCCACTTTGAATCTAGGTCAGGGTAGACTTAGTGACTGAGAAACCCTAATTTACCTCTCTGGTAGGTTCTAACCACACTGAGATCAGATTCCAAGTAGTTTCATCTCTCCAGAGATAACTTTTGAGAATTATCCCATGGAACAATTCGCCACCCTAAATATGAATCTCCACACCTCCAAAATGCTTGGCCATGTTGGAATCTTGGCCTGTTAGCTATTAAGCTGGAAAATTATGTAAATTATAGACTTTGTATCTATGGGGAGTGTCTACCATAGATAAATTCAGAGATCCCCAAGGCTTTGGAAGCATTTTGGACCCAGAGGTTGAGGAAGATGATTTTTTTTTTAACTAATCCTTACAATAGGAAAATATGAGGATGCTCAAGTCTTTATATAAAATGGCATAGTATTTGCATATAACCTGGGCATGTCCCCACATACTTTAAATTGTCTCTAAATCAGTTATAATATTTAATGTAATGTGGGTGTTGCATACGCAGTCATCACACTGTGTTGTTTAGGGGATAATGTCAAGGAAAACATCTATACATAGTATAGAGGCAAGTTTTTTTTGAAAGATTTTTAGCTTTTGGCAGGTGGAATCCATGGATGTAGAACCCAAAGATGTAGAGGGCTGTCTATGATGGTGGAAGGAGGGCATTTTGGTGCCTTGATTTTAGTTAGATTAATTTTCAGTGGCAAAATGTGCTTGTTTGTGTGCCAGAGTAGTGAGTCACTCTTGAGAGGTTTTCTTGCTTTGATGACTTTCTGAATCATTCTCAGGTGGAGGTTGGGGGTACAGTCTTTGCTTGGTCTTGTGCTGGGAGTTTCTTCCCACTGTGAAAGGCTCCAAATTGGCCTTTTCGTTCGCCGTCTTTTCCTTGGCTCATTCAGGACCAGGCCCAGGACCTCATGGGTGGGGTCATGATCTAGAACTGTTCCTGCAAATCCTTCCCCCTTACTGGACCTGTCATTTCTCATCTCTGCTGCAACCTTTCCTTGCTCAGGGCAAATAATTACTAGTTTCTCCCTTTCTGGGCTGCTCTCTAATTCTTTAAATCACTGACAGGCAGTGTGTAGAGCCCGAGTCATGCCAGAGAACTGTGATTTTCCTCCTTTCCCACTCACCCATTCTGAACTGTGACTTTTCAGCCAATTCTTAGACAGGAAGTTTAAAAAAAAAACATAAATAGCTTTCTGACTCACCTAAGGGATTCTTTGACCTTTTATTTCCATTGTTTTCACTTTCCCCCTTCAGTTGGAAATCAACAGTCTGCATTTTAAAACAAACTCATTCTCCACTCTACTAAAGGTGAAGTGGAAGAGGAAGGATCTTAAAAGACCCCGCAAGGAAGAGTTTGGGATGCTTTATAAATAGGGAGGAAAATATAGACCTGGATATCTTAATGATTACAAAGTTATTCTCTTGCAAATGGATCAAGAAGAAAAGCATCTTTGGTCCCTTGGTTGTGTAGAAATACACACCTATATTATTCTGCTTACTTAAAATCATTACCCGAATTTTTATGTGTGGATGTGCTACACCAGGAAGCTGATAAAACTGAAGTTTCAGGACCTATTCAAGACCCCCAGGGGAGTGCTGGCAATGTGTTCACAAGTTTATGTGCTCTGTGAAATTTGCAAATGTGTAATATTTTTAAGTGCAATCATTCATTCATTCTCTACTTCAACTTTCCCAATGGTCCCCTGGCCCCAGTGACCATTTGATATTTTGGCGGGATGCTGGAGACTGAGCTCCCACTGACCAAACACACAGACCCTCTTAGACATATTAGGAGTGTATTGTTGGGTCCAACCATCCCATCCCTTACTTTATACTTAGCATAACAGTAGCTGACTGTGTGTCTCAGTACCTTTACCTGAGGGGTACAGGGAACACAGGTAGTCTATGTGTTTATCCACTTTATATGATGAACAATAAGGTACGTGCATGTGTGCAAAAGTGGAAAAACAATTTTTCCTTAATTTATGCTCCATGTAATTGGTTTTGCCTATACTTGTCCCAGCATCACAGAGGGTCTAACAGTCACACGCCCCTTCAGGATTTGTTTAAGAAGTCTTTTTTTTTTTTCTGGTAGAAATATCTCAGTTCAGTATAACAGCACATGAAAAACAAGATTTGCAAATTTTGGAGGGGCTCATTTTTCATGTGTGAATGGTGATGATGCACC
The DNA here is from genome assembly GCA_004027595.1 of Dinomys branickii. Taxonomy (NCBI): domain Eukaryota; kingdom Metazoa; phylum Chordata; class Mammalia; order Rodentia; family Dinomyidae; genus Dinomys; species Dinomys branickii. Next base: position 3,475 of record PVLD010033541.1, read on the forward strand.
ATGGTAAAATACACACTGTCATAACAGAAGAGTGGTGGGGGCATAGGCTAGTGCTGAGCTGCTGATGATAGTGAGGGTGATGATGACTTTGATACTGGCCAAGTTAGCCAAAATTCCTGTGACAGTGGAAGGAAGTAAGAATCGACTATTGCAGACACAGGACATGCCGATTTCTTTGTTTCAGATGACCAAGGAAAGGGCAATACGAGTATGTATTTGGCTACTCAAAATGTTGCAAAACGGCGGTGCAACTAAATGGAATGATCCAATGTTAGAATTAAGTCTGAAAATACAGTGAGAGTCTTGGCAGGGGTGAAAGGTACTGGGCCAAATCCCAGCGACATCATTCAGTGTAGGGAATCGTAACGGATGAAATGCTACAAAATGTTATGAAATACATAACAGCTGAAATGCAGATAAAATGTCCTGTATGTACAAATACCCATATTAAAAATATGTTTATTATGACACCTCACCAACTGAACTGAAAGCATTCATAGGTCTGCTGTAATTAGCAGGAATTTCTCATGGTGATTGCAGGAATGTAAAAGATTTATTGAAAAGTGATGGGTCAAATTATGGCATAAAAATTTATGACCTTATAGATTCAAAGACTTATTATGCTTTAAACTTAGACACTTTTCTTGGAACTCAGTCATCAGATCCTTATTCCTATAGTAATAAACCAAATGATATTGTGAAGAGACTTGTAGCTCCCATCTCCCAAACTAATTGGAATGTGACATTTAACAATTGGTTTACTGGTTTCCAATTGATGTTACATTTTCTAACAGAGCACAAGTTGACTAGTGCAGAACTGTATGGAGGAACAAAGCAGAAATTCCAAATGAAATGTTGCAATTTTAAAACAGAGAATTGTATAGTATAATCTTTAGATTTCAGTAAGATATAACATTGGCCTCATATACGACAAAGAAAAACAGACTGGTACTGCTGAAATCAACATTTCACCATAATGACAATGCTGATAGGCAAACTTCAACAAAATGAAAGCATGAGATGGAAACTTTCTACAGCAAAATCAAAGGTGGAGTAGATGCATTCATGTGTTATGCAGCAATTATGTCACTTGAAACACACAGCATTTGCCAATGGTTCTAGTTTACTTGATTGTAAATATGTATGGCATACATAGTTTACAAGGACAATAACAAGTGAAAAAAATACCATAGAGAAATTTTCTAGGAGAGCTGGGATCAGAACTCATAAGAGATAATTTACAGCAGAGGAAAAACAAAATGTTTCCTTTCAGGGCAGTACACACAAAAAATTGTAGAGCACACAGATGAACTGACAGTTGAACAGGTGAGCACCATAAAGACCTATTACAACAATAGGAAAACAAAGAAGATGTCAGTTGTGTTGATCTTGTACTAAGAAAGTACAGGAAAACAAACATATGTGCTACAGTATAGGTGATACTTGTGGGTAGAACATACAATTATCATGTGTGAACATGATGCTGCCTTACGTGTGACAGTTGAAGCAAAGCTTGTTTCTGTGGTAGAGTTTTGTTTGTGTCTACATAGGAATTTATTTCTCATGTTATCTTTTAGGTTTTGTAAGCAAGTACACAGCTGATGTGAAAATGTTATTTCTACATGCATTTATTCTAAATACATGATATATATTAAGAATGTAATACTTTCTTTGATATTTTGTGCTCCTGTTAGCTACACACTATATAATATAATAAAAACCTCCTGACAGAACAGCAAGACTACTGAGAAGTCAAGTGTATCCTACAAAAAGGTCAGGAAAGCAAAAATGTGCTATCAGTGTAAGAGACACGTGTGTACAGAAAGTGCTATTTTCTTGTGTGCATACTGCCTTAGGTGTGATAGTTGAAGTAAAGATTTTTTGTAAGGTGCTATTGGTATTTTTATTGTAGCTCATATGAGTTTATTTGTGTTGTCCTTTTTTAGACTTAGTATACCAAAAAACAGTCCATGTTGAAAATTTAGTTTTTTTAAAATAAAGACTCAATAAATATTGTTATTGCATGTACAGTTACAAATTTCCTATAGTGAATGTGGTAATTATGTGTATTTAAAATGTTCCAATAATCTTAATTAAAGAATGTTAAAAATTTAATACTTTATTTTTTGTGATTATTTTTCCTGTTAAGTACTCATTGTTTAATATAATAAAATTCATAAAATCAAAATCAATAATTCATCCTAAAGATTAAACATGGATCTGACAGACCCATACTTCTGTGCTTTGATGACAAAATTAGTCTTACACTCCAGGGTAAAGATCTTAAGGACAAGCCCAGTTGAAGGACGTATGTAGTTTGTGTTCACTGAGTTACATTTATGGGATTATCTCATCCACCCATGCATAGTTGCTACTGGCCATCCCATCCCACTTTAGGGGGTAATACTACCATTACTGCTAGCTTGAATTCACTATTTAATTAGAGAATTATTACTTAAGAGGAGATTTAAATTAGTCACTATAGAAGAACTGTTAAAATGTTCTAAAATCTTGCAACTTTCATATGAAAGTATTTTTAAGGGGTTTTGCATGGTTGATGATTCTAAAGGTATGTGTGATATCCCCAGTATTGAATAGGATGCTGAAACTTCATTCTAAACTATTGATAAATCAAACTTTTCTCAACTACTGAGCAACCAGAGCCAAATAAAAAATTTAACTCTGTGAGTTTTTTGTTTCTTTACAGAAAACTATTTTTCTATAGTTATATAGAGGGTCAAAGTAGAAAGAGTCAAGCACATGGGGAAACCATAAATATGTCACATGTTAATAAAAATATTAAGTCATTTTCTAGATTTTTGTGATATAGTTTTTGAAAATTTGTGATTATTTACTATGATTTCTTCTCTCTTTTGCTTGTGTACCCTTGATTTGTATTCTAAATTTTGTATTCATTTTCTTACAAAGGATCTTTAAGGTTCTAAAAGTTTTTGGGCCCATAAAACTTGGATTGATCCTTGACCTGGCTTCTCAACAGTCAGCTCAACAGTTTCTGTCCTTTGGTGGAATGTGGTTTCCTGAGGAGCCAGTGGTTACCAATCTGAAAGCTCTAGAGCTCAGCCTGATGGCAGTATGAGCCACGTTCTTTTTTGTTGGTCCTCATTTTAAATACTTACTGGAATGAAGGACCAGAAAGCTTTTGAAAATTTCTGAAAGTCACGTCCTGACTGGTTTAGGAACTGGATCCTTCTGTACATGGCTGTATCAGTACATACCCTATAGGACTTCTGTTGTAGCACTCAAAGCCAACAAAATACTTTCAAGTAAGCAGAGGAAAAAACTGCCACTAACACAAAATGGGATTATGAGAATAATCCTAATATAAAATCCACTAGAATTCTCTAAGATTTGAATTCTCAATATTCTGCCATCTAACAAGGTCCATACATATTACTATAGCAGTTACTCATATTTGCCTTACTTTTTAAAAAATTAATATATTTATATAGTTTCTTTTAATTAGCATTAGTGTGGTATATTTTCCATCTATTTACTTTTAATCTGTGTCTTTATGTTTAAAGTGTATTTGCTATAAATAACATATAGTTGCTTTATTAAAATATGCTCTGATAGTTTCTGCTTTTAATTGGCATATTGAGACCCTTCATACATAAAGGGATTACTGGTATAGTTGAATTAATAGTTACCACATGTGTAGTTTTGTATATTCTATTTGTTATCTTTGGTGTGGCTCTCTCCTCTTGCATTCTTTTTGTGCCTTCACTGATTTTATAATTCTTTCTTCTCTTTTAGTATGGTAATTATATTACTTTAAAAAACATTTTCTTTTTCTTCTTTTTAGTGGTGCTGGGTATTGAATTCATGACCCTGTTCATGTTAGGCAGGGACTGTACCACTAAGCCATATCTTCAGTTGTTAGAAAATTTCCTTTAGCTCTTGACCTAGCGTTTGCACTACGCATTTATGACTAATCTGAGTCCACTTTTGGACAGTTGCTTACCCTATAGGGAAAAGCAACTTGCACCAGAGTATTCTTGATTCCTCTCTCCTGTCACTTGTACCAGTCTTGCCATTCACTTTACTTCTCTAAAAGTAATAACCAATCAATACACAGCTGGGTTCCTGAAAGTAAGACTCACACAAGGACCCTCTAAGACTGAACCTTCTTCAGACTGTTTAAATCTCAAGCTAATCCATACCAAACCTGTGCTAAGTTGTTAACTTAAAATGTTTCTATGAATTCACCAGATGTAAGAATGTAAGATTGATCAAACCATCAAAGACAGTAACAAGTAAAAAAACCACTGGAAACAATACAGAGCTTCATCATACAAGGTAGTAGGAATTCAACAATAGTTCTTACACTGCATGTTGTTGTCTTCAGATCACTTGCTCTGATTACTAGATACAAGCATGCAAAATTGGTCAAGAAAAAAGAAAATTTTGTTAACTTTTTTCCTCTTTAAAATTAAAAAAGAGTGTTTCTGTCAACACTGTCTTCCACCATGGGGTTTTGCTCCTGGACATTTGATGTATTAAACTGTGAGTCTCTGGATCTATCTGTCTGTTTCCACTTTTGGGGGTGAGTACCAGATTTCCTGTGACCTCAGTTCTCTGATAGATTGGAAAAAGTGTAACTGAGGTTTGTTTGTCCAGAATTTTCCTTTTTATGAGAATAAGATCAACGACTTCCAAGCTCTTAGAACTGTACCTTCAGAACCATAGAAAAATGAACTTCTGTTATTTACCTGCCCTGCCTATGGTATTGGGTTGTGCCCAAGCCGACTATGTGCAACTGGCCTTCTATATCTCTTTCTTCCGCGTCTGTGGATTTAACCAGGAGTGGATTGAAACACTTAAAAATCTTGTGTCTATAGTGCACGTATACAGACATTTTAATGTTGTATCTATAGGTAACTGCAACTAATTGCATACACAAAACAAGGATAGGAGGACTTTGCTGGAAGATTGGAGAAGACATAATAATATCTTAGAGAAGATGTTTTCCAGTTACCTTGAAAGAGCTCAGTTAGTGTTCCATGACATGATCTTATGAGCATCACCTACTTAAAAATGAACAGAAAAATTATGGGGTATGTCAACTTTCCCATCTAAGGACAAAGGAAAATAACTCATCCATGGAAGTCTTGTTAATAGGTCAAGGTTAATAAAAACCAGAATCAATACAGTGTAACAACCATTTTAACATTTATACAGTATGAGGTATTATAAGTAATCTAGAAATTATTTATGGTTCATGGGAGAATGTGAGTAGGTTATATGCAAATACTCTGTCATTTTATATAAGGGTCATGAGCATCTGGAGATTTTTGTGTCTGAAAGGGGTCCTCAGTCAAATCCCACATGGGTGCCAGTGAATCACTCCACTATTTCAGATAATACAGTATACTAAAAAATGTAGAATGAAGAATTTACTAGCTCAAATGTGACTGGCAGCTCCTACAATTGAAATGATTACTTTCTAAAAATTTGCATTGTGTTAGATGCCTATTTGCTCTTAAAGGATTCTTTGAAAGAATTAATATTCAAATATGCGTTTGAAAGAAATATATGACCAAAGTTCTGTAACCAAAGGAAAATATTCTCTAAACTTTGCTTTTTATCACATTACTTTGTAGATGTAGGCCAAGTTCAGCATTAATGCTAGTCAAGTAGGCCACAGAGAAAAAGAAATGATAGGCAAAGTTTACATCTGTCATGTGCTGATCAGAAGCTTCAAATAGTAAAATTTGCTATCTTGTGATTGAAAGAAAAAAGAAATCAACCCTATAGGTGACTGCAACTAATTGCATACACAAAGCAGGGAAGGAGGACTTTGGAAGATTGGAGAAGACATAACAATATCTTAGAGAAGATGTTTTCCAGTTACCTTGAAAGAACTCAGTTAGTGTTCCATGACATGATCCTATGAATACCACCTACTTAAAAATGAACAAAAAAATTATGGGATATGTCAACTTTCCCATCTAAGGACAAAGGAAAATAACTCATCCATGGAAGTCTTGTTAATAGGTCAAGGTTAATAAAAACCAGAATTGCATTTTTATCATATCCTAGGAGAGCCACCTTCACCATATCAGTTACCTTTGCAAAAGTCCTAAGACTTTCTCATTAAAGCCCCTGGCAGATTGGATCTAGAATATCTGAATTCCAGTTTAACCCATTCAGTAGTCATTATTTCTTCAGTAACCATTCATAGAGTGCCTGCTTTGGGCATGGTAAGAGGTGTTCGCTTTCACCTACATAGTGTCTTTATCCTGCTAGCAACACGGACTCTACAGTGATGGAAAAGGAGGAGCCCCTTTTAGCTACTCAGTTTCACTTAAATACACTACGCTGTAGTCAGAGAAGGGTAACTGTGTCCCTCTTTCTCCGGAGGAAGTAAAGCTAGAGAAATTAGACAACGCTCCAGAGAGCCCAGTGGAGGTGAACTAAGGAGCTGCTTCTCCTCAGTCCGACACCCAATTCATTGGGCTTTACCCAACACAGGAAGTGCATTCACATACTCTTGCAAACAGCCTTCATAATAACTATTTATAACTGACTGCGTTTGTTTCATTCTACTGTGGCAAATCCTCAATTTGAAGAGACGACGTGGGCCTTGAATGGGCTGGGCTACTTCAACTTTCAGCCAAGTGTTGACTCTCTTGATTCTTTCTTCCAGTTTTTGGCAACTTCTGAAACATAAGTGACATATTCCATTCCTCAGGCTGTCACATACCCCAGTGAGACTCGATTTTCTCCACTCACTTTTCTCTTGTGTTCTTATTGAGGACTTTTGGGCAGGGTCTTGAAGGGAAATCACCTAGCCTTCTTTGCTACGAGTAGTTCATATTTGAGTCAAAAACACACTTTTGTGACACTTTTCCTCCAAAGACAGAGTCAGTGTAGGAAGATTTCAATACAACCATGGTATCTTGATGCCAAAACATAAAACCTTTATGCATTTATCCCAATTGTACAGATATACGGAAAGCTTTTTTGAAGTTCCATCTTATTGTGTTGGGGTTAAGTATTAGCATCTCCCCACCCCACCAACCTTATAAAGTTGAAGCTCAATAGCTCTCTTTTTTAAAATTATTTTTTATTACTATATGTTTGCAGTCCATAATGAAATAATCCATAAAAATCCACAATAATTACATTCATGTTGGAGAATTGGTTATGATATAATATTTAACAATACCTCGCTAAAAGAAAACTTCATATATTCTTTTCTTCACATTCAGACCCTGTTATACACTCATTGCTTTTATTGGGTTCAGGATTTATGGTACCATGTCTCAGTTATTCTTTACACACTTTGTAATAATAAGGGTAAGGCAGGAGGACTACACGTTCATGCCCAGCACAAGCAATTTAGCAACTTAGCACGACCCTTTCTCAACATAAATAATTCTTTGAAAAGGCTGAGATGTAGCTCAGAGCGAAGGCCCTGGATTTAATCCTTGGGACAAAAATTTTTTTCTTTACAAATTTTATACACAAGAATCATCCCATATCCTACGTTTATATTTGTATCTATCTCTCATAGTGAATCTTTAAAACTTCAGTGTTTCCATCTTCCTACTCACACAGTAATTTTCCAATAGATCATAGATTTAGTCCTTGTAAAGGAACTGCTTATTATTTATAACTTTTTATGTAATTGGGATCAGCAGAGATTTCATTAAATAAATTCTATTACTAAGAAGATTGGGAAATTACCATATGAGTAAAACCACTTTTTTAGGAATGTCCCCATATTTATAATTGAAAAATTACTTTTCACTTAGCAGAATATGAATTTTATGTGAACATCATTCACATAGTTTCTTGGTAAGTACTACTATTCCTGTGGCCACCATCAAACTCAGTGTTAAAGCAACTAAAGTATCAGATAGACCCTCCTGTCCTTAGAATCTGGGAAGAATATTCCTTGACTTTGAATTTATGATTTTCCCAATCCTTTCACTCCTATAACATTATTTGTTTAGTGATTTTCTGAACTCACTGGGCAGTTAGCAGGGAGATGGGACCATAAGGAGGGATCACATCAAGAAGTGTGAAGATTTCTGAAATTTCCCAGAATTGATGTCCTCTCTCTTCCTCCTTCCTCCTTCTGCAGAGTAACTAGCAACTTCTTTTCCCTAACTTTCTCTGATTAATTCTAGCCTTAAGCCTGCTGGAGTTGTACTGTGCTTGCTCAGCACTTTTATAAGCAGGTATTGTCCACTTCATGTGGGGGATTTTGGTGCGCCTAAATTATCCTTCATATTATATTCATTATGACATACTCCACAGTTTTCGGAACACTTTGCAATTTATAAAACTACTTTAATCTGCATGGTCTCTTGATCCTTATTATTTTCTTAGAATGAGATAATATAGGCATTATCGATGCATCTTAGACATAGGGACTAAGATACTATTTGCATTATTGGCCTTTCTAATACATAGAGGAGAAGAGACCTGGAAATTATAAACTATGAGTTAAAGATAAATTTTTAAACTTGTGCATAAAATAGTGTTCTGCAGTATAGATTATGTAGCAGTCACAGTAGATTTGATAAGGCAGGCAAGACTTTAAGAGAAAAAATAATTAGGTTGACTACTAATGGAAGGACAATACTGTGTCCAATTAAGGAAAGAAGAAAATTCCAGGCAGACAGGTTAATAAGGTTATGAAATGTGTTTAGGAATATGAACGATGCCTAGATGCTGAACTGCTGAAGGTGAATTTGTGGCCCATGCAGGCGCAGTAACTGGGGGAATTTAAAGTACTGGAGATTTTTCTATTGCTTTATATTTCATTTTCAATTAGATAAAAATTGATATTAATTGTATATAACCAGATTCAAATGTGGATTGGAGTGGGCATGGCTGGCTGTGCACAGGGATTCTTTCTGCCTAAAAATCAGATCTGTAATATCTACCTATATAGAATTGTTAGGTACATTGTTTTTATGTCATTGAAAGCAGTATTTAGTAGGAAAAATCTATAGGTGCAAGTTTTATTGGAATTCTCTTACTAAATGAGGACTTTTTTGTACTTTAAAACAAATATATTCTTTTGTATTTAAACATAGTTATAAGCATTTTTTTCATATTGCCCATAGTTTTCTTATAAGTTTCATTTATTTGTTCAGGTATTTTAAATATACTAATTTCAAATCTTCTGTCATATTGGTTTACTATTTCTAGTTTTGGGCTGCAATTTCTTCTATTTGCACTTTCTGATTGTTTCCTATTGTGATTCATTTCCTTATGCTATTTATAATGTTTGGCTGTGAACTCATATCCAGTGAGGACTGCTTTCCTTGGAAGTCCTTGCTACAAGTTTTGTCTGTTGAAGCATCCTTATGACGCAATTTTGTACTTGTCTCTAATGCGTTCAGGATCAGTTTTTAATGAAAATTCTTTGGCTTTGAGTGTATGAACTCAGACCCACTTTTGCAAATGTCATTGTCCTGGCTGCAAATTCTCTTTCCAAACATCGCCTGATGGATGGAAGCCCACCTTACCACATCTCCAGTGTTGAGGGAGACTCTGCTGGTCCCTGCTCACAGGTAGGCCATGGCTTTGTGACTCATAGCTTTGTGCATGTACCACAGCTCTGGATCAGGATGCCCAGGGCAGTAGCCTGGACTCCCCTCTCTGAGGGGGCCAAACATTCTCCCAAACTAAAAAGCTTTTAGGATCCATTTTGGATTCCAAAATACTATGAGGTGTTTCATTTTCACATCATGCAGATTTCCAGCTTCCTTTTGTTCCTGGAACCTGGAGAATTTCCTTTTTTAAATGTTATATTTTATATATTTATATAAAAATCAAATGTTATTTTAAAATTAACTTTTTTTGATCCGGGGAAGATGGCGACCGGGTGAGCAGCAAGGGAGCCAACCTCCTTAATAAACACCACCAGCTCGAGACAGACTTGGTGAGCGTGAATGCCGGAACCTCGGCTGGGAAGTTTAAACTGGGCGTATTTCTCTGAGATGCCGGGGGAGATGTGGTAGGGCGGACCAGGCTGCCGGGGCGAGACGTGGGAAAGTCCCAGACGCTGGGAGCCGGGGACGATCCCCGCGGGGAAGAAGCGG
>PVLD010033542.1:0-13555 GCA_004027595.1 Dinomys branickii
AAAAAAAAAAAAAAGAGAATATCAGAAAATTCCAGCAATATTTTTGTTTAATTTTTAAAAATGAAGTAGCATTTGTCATTATGTGAGCACTGAAAAAACACTAATACATTTTTATTGCATCTACCTATATGTGAATTGTAAATGAAAGAAGGTTTTAAAATATTTTTATCAGTACAGAAACTTCTGTTTGCTTTATTCCAGCATGAAAGTGCATAAATGAATCATGAATGACTTTTTCATTTAATTAAGACTACAGACTTTGTGTACAAATACAGCTCATAGTACAGCCACAGAAGTAGATTATACCAAATGTCCAGTTGTGGAGTTTCTTTAAGGTTTGTCCCAGCCATATTCATGAAATATTTTCCTTACACTGTTACTACTTACAAAGTTTTATTCCTGTCACATCTAACCTTTGGCTTAACTAACATTAAATGAATAATGAATAATAAAAGTGGAAGAAATTTCTTTATTTAAAATGCAAAAAGTCTATTAATAAATAAAAACATAAAATTAGGTATGAAGCAATAACACATTAAATGAAGTTATTAGCAATATGCTGCTCTGCATTAATTTCTATAGCAACTAACCAGAAGCTGAATAATTCACTCTAGGATATAATCTTTTAAGCAAAGCCTGAAAAATTTGTTCTTTTGGATGTCTGCCAGTGGTGTTAGCTTTTAGAAAAAGGTAAACTAAATTGATGAACCAGATTTGTGGAGTCATATATTTAATAAGAGAAGAAAAACAAAACTATTCTCCTTAAACTCGGTGGTCAGATTCTCAAATTTTTGTAATAGTTCCCAGAACATATAGACAGGTCCAAGTTAATTTTTATTTTAGTATGAAAATATTTTAGTTATAGAGAAATAGGTTTTACAGTGTTTACCAGTGAATAACTTCTTAATTCTAAAAATAATCATTAAGAAAAAGGAATGTGCTTGTTCCATTTTACAGTGTGAGAGATGGAGACTCTGAGATATTCATTGATTTTCTTCTGGTGGACTGATTTTAAAATGGCAGAAGTAGATTTTGATTGATCCGTTTGGTGTTAGAGAATTTTGTTACTATCTTGAGGTGAAACTCAGCCACATATTTTTGGCAAAGTGAAAAAGAATACATTTGTTTGGAGGTGGAAGGGCTTGTGAAGAGAGAACCACAGCTGTTTCAAAATTTAAATTTAACCTGAGAACTCAAGTTCTTACCCTTCAACCCGTAAAGGACAGAATGGATTTCTTTGCCTAACTATTTTGTATGAAAATATAAGTAGGGAATACTTTTGTTATCCACCAGAAGAGTATGCCACTAGGGTAGACTGAATGGTTGCTCTTGATTTTTAATAGGTTTTTTGTGTAATAATATGCATCTGTGTTCTTTGACGTGTAACTTTGCACTACAAGACTTTGAAGAAGGCAGAGCATATTTTCTCATCTGAACGGTGTTGCACTTAGAGACATTGTTGTGACTTGATGAGGACAATGGAATATTGGCAAAGTAAAAGTGACCTGTTAGAGGCCCAGCTTAAGATGGATCTTGTATTTCTTCTACTTTTCTGTGGTCTTATTAGGTGCTATGAGAAAATCTAGTAGGGAGAGCCAGTGTAAGGAAAATGAAAGATACATGGCATTACTTGAACCTACTCTACTGTGTGGAGCATGTCCCACCAAATCAGACTCTGAAGAGTTCTATCAGGACCAACTCTCAAACCCACAATGAATGTCACTGCGTATGGGTGATTTCTTTTGTATGGTATTAATGGTCTGTGATAGTTTTTAGACTATTTTTTTTAATTTAACAGTTGTGAATATTACTGATCAGGTATTCTGTAAAATGTTCTTTAGTAGGGATTAACTGACTTTTTGCTAGGTTAAACGGGAGTTGTGTGGAGGAAGTCTATAGCATTATCTGTGTAATAGATCAAAGTACATGCTATCAACATAATGCAGTTGATGATATGAATTTATACCATCTATATCTTGCTAAGATTTTCCACTGGAAAGTCACGGTCATCAGTTTCCATACTCTACTTTTTTTGAAAAAGAGTCGCTTTCACAAAATTTTTGTTTTACCTAAATAACACATGCATGTTATTTTATTTTATTAAAGTAATTAATGTTGAATAGAAGTACAAGTCTTTACACAGCGTTAAATATTTAAGCTCCATCATTCTCATCCCCAGAAACAATTACTTTTCACAGTTTCTCATTCCTACCATAAGATCCACTCAACACAACCACTAACCTATTCTGTCTCTTTAGATTTATGAAATACTTTTTTTTTTCTTGAGACAGGGTTTCACTATGCACTTCAGGCTGGCCTTGAACTCAATTTGTAGCTGAGGTTGGCCTTGAACTCACAGCAGTTCTCCTGCCTCAGCCTCCCAAGTTCTGGGATTACAGCTGTTTGTCACCACACCTGGCTTGTCTCTTTATATTTATGAATATTTGATATGAATGCAGTAATATAATGTGTAGTCATTTGTGTCTAACTTCTTTCAATTAAATAATGCTTTTGCATTTTGAACTTACTTTGTGACATACAGTCACAATTTATACCTCAGTATAGGTGAATAGTTATAATAGATATACTACAATTTGTTTACCTTCTTACAAGTTTGTAAATGTTGGAATTGTCTCTACTTTCTGTTATAAACATACAGGATGATTTTTAATTGTTTAAAAATTATTATGAATAATGCTGTCATGAGTGTTGACACATATGTCTTTCTGTGGATATACCATTTCTCTTAGAAGAGTAATCACTAAATCATATGTAGGAGGTTTATGCTTAAATTCTTAAGAAATGGATGACCTATTGTCTAAAGTGGCAGTTTTATATATTCTCATCAAATACGTAAGAGGCTGCTATACATTCTTGCCAGCTTTTAGTATTGCTGTTGTTTGTCTCTGTAGCCACCGAAGTGAGTATGAGGTCTTACCTTATGACTTTGATATGTGCTAACCCAAGGAGTAATGATGCTTCATTTTCTGTGTAATCAGTAACCATTTGTATATTGTGCCTACTTAAGTCATTCGCTTTGATTTTTATTGGATTGCTTTATTTTCTATATACTGTGAATATAGTCCTTTGTCACAAGTATATCTTAAAAATATTGTCTTCCAGTCTGTAGATTTTCTTTTCATTTTGGTAACTGTTTCTTTGGAAGTGTAAACACTTAAAACTTTGGTGAATAATTTGGCTTTAATTTATATGTCTTAGTGGATGTGGTCTCAGAATGTGCCTAAGAAACTTTAGGCCCAGGTCATAAAATTTTTTTCCTTTGGTTTTAAAATTGTTATAGTTGGGCAACCTCAGGATGCCTTGCCTCTCCTAGACAAATATTCCCCTGTAAATAACAGCTTTCTTTCCCCAATAAATAGATTCTTCTGAAAAAAGTTACAGTTTATCTCTTACACCCAGATCTTTGATTCATGTTGAGTTAAATTTTGTGCATGGTGTGAGGTAAGAGCTTAGTTATATCCCATTTTCAGGTAGATATCCAAAGGTATCTTAAAGAGACAGATTAAACTGCAAAGATATGCAAAGGATTTTCTGAAACCATTTGCAAAACAATTCCTCTTTTCATTAAAGTGTCTTGGTAACCTGTTGAAGAGATCATAATGACAAGGATCACTTTTTCTGGGCTCTCAGTTCTGATACTTGAATTCATAGGTCTATTGTCATGTCACTACCACACTGTGTTGATTTCTGTAGTTCCACAGAAATGTTGAAATGAGGAAGCTCTTCTTGTTAAATGAATTAGATATTTTTTATGTTACTAAGAGTATGTTTTGACCCTTTCCTTTGTTGTTTAATGTCTCTTTAAGATTTGTTTATTTGCCTTTGTTTTGCAAAAAGGGATATTTTTTCAGCTTTCTATAAATTCTTGGTTGTTGTAATTGTTGATACATTGTGTCAACTTGAGACTGTTTAGAAGTTTAATGAGTAACTTAGCAGGGCCCCAGGATCCTCACTTGTAAATATTCTCATCTTGTGCAAAAGGGGGGCATGGAGATGATGTAAGTGCTATACCTGCCCTAGGGTAGTAGCCTGTTACAATATAAGGGAGGAAAAGAGGCTTATTCTTCCTCCTTTATGCTTTTGTTACTTTTGCTGTGTTCTGCTGCCTTGACCTGCTGCCCTTATGCATGTCATCTTGCCTTGGATCCAGCTGATTATGGACTGAAACCTCCACAGTGTGCTCGATAAATCTTTCCTTCCTTAATTTTAGGTTTGCGTATTTTGTGCCAGTGAGAGAAAAGTAAGCAGAACAGAATTTGGTACCAGAGAAGTGGGGTCATTGCTGTGACTGTACCTGAATATGTGGTTCACGAGCTTTTGGGAATGGCTTGTGGGAGGAGTCTGGAAAATTTCGGAGATGTTACCTGAAAGAGTAGAGCTGGAATACCTTAGGCTCTTTTATGTGGGAGATTCTGGTCAGTGCTCAGAAAATGGGAAACATGATAGAAATCCAGCAGGTAAAGTCCAGGCTCGGAAGGTTTCTGCTGGGAAGAAGGATGGCATTGGTTGTTAGAGTACAGATGATGTGTGTTATGTCTTGGCAGAAAGTTCGTCAGCATTTTGCTCGTGTCCAGAGGCTTCCTGGACTAATTAATCTGGCAGGAGAAATTTCAAGGAAGACTAATGTTGAAGTGGTTGCATGGCTATTGTTTCAGACTTTTAGCCAGATCTTTGTTGAGAATTGAGAGCAGAGAGCCAAACAGGATGATTTATAATTCTATGAGTTTGGCCAGAAAGAAAGCTCCAGTAAAGCTGTGAAATGCAAAGATAGAGCAAAGGAGATCACTATCACTGAGAAGGAACAAGAGAATATAAAAGATGGCCTGAGGGCATCACAAGAAGCACCAAGTCTTCACTCTTTGCAGCCTCAAAACTGCAAAAATGAAAGACATTGCCTTGAGGAGAAAGCTGTAGACCATCATGTTCCAGAATGGTGGTGGCATAGAGAATTTGCACCTCAGAATTGGATTCAGAGTGCCCAGCAAGCCAGGCATTTGATTTCTTCAGCCTCCTCCACATGGACCTAGCATCACCGACGTGGCGCTGGCTTTAGGTACACGCAGAATGCAAAGTTGTGAGGTTAAGATGGCCTCCACCCTGATTTCAGAAGGCCTGGGAGGCCAGGCAGTGTGCCCTGGAGAGGGCTGTGTGTGAAGCTGTGAGGGTGAAGCCAGAGGTGCAGTAGAGACCCCAGAAGTTTGGAAAAGCCAGGGATCTGGATCATTTGAGGAAACTGCAAGGAAGGAGGAGATCCGGCTCAAAGGAGAAACCGCCGGAGAAATCATGGGCGCTGCAACTACCAGACATGCCTTAGGAGTGGAGTCACTCAAGCCCTCGAGAGCTTATAATTTGCCACAGATTACCCTGGATGCTGCACAGGGAACTACAGGGCTTAATGTTTGCCCTGCTGGATTTGGACTTGCTCTAGTCCCATTCCTTTGTATCTCTCTTTGTAACTTTTGGAGTGAAACTGTGTGTTTTGTGCCACTGGATATTAGAAGTGTTTAACTTTGCTTTCATTTGTACAGGAGTTTGCTGCCCAGGGTTTGCCTTACATCTTGGAGGTGACTTGGGACTTGGACTTTACAGCAATGCTGAAACTGTTTGGACTTTGGCAACTCTTGCAGATGGACTTAATGCCTTTTGCTTAAAGGGATCTACATGAGTCTTTGGGGAGGCCGAGGACAAAATGTTGTGGTTACAATGTAATGTTGATAGACTTAATACTGGTTCTTAAGGATTGTTAAATCTGTGTTATCATGATCAAGCTGTGAAATGATAAGAATAAGCATGTCTCTGTATCTGGAAACTGGTTTAAAGAAATGTGTCAGGTTGCCAAGTTGACAAGGGGTGAATTGTAATGGTTGAAACACTGTGCGAACTTGAGAAATTTACAAGTTTAGCTAAGCAACTCATCAGGGGGCCAAGATCCTCACTTTGTAAATATCCTCATCCTGTGTAAGAGGAGGGTAAGAAGATGATGTGAGTACTATGCTCACCAAAGGGGGTGGTGGTTTGTTATAATGTAAGTGAGGAAAAGGGGCTTGCTGTCCCTCCTTTTGCTCTTGCTGTTTCTGCCGCTTTGAACTGTTGCCCCTGTGCCATGCCACCCTCTCTTGTAGCCAGCTGAGAATGGGCTGAAACCTTCACAAACCATGAGCTAAATAAATGTTTCTTGCCTTAAATTTTGGTGTTGGGTATTTTGTCCCAGCAACAAGAGAAAATTAAGCAAGACAATTGTCTGCTTATGTTTGAAATTAAAGGTAAAAAGCTGTTCAGAAACTCTAAACATGTAGGAGGAACTTCAGGGCTGAATTTCACTGAAAGTTAATGTTTCATCTACAGTAACTGAAATCTGCTGTGATTTTCTAAGAAACAAAGAAAGCCTGGAAGAAAATTGACATCACTCTTTTCTGACAAGTTTGAGATATTATATTGCAGAAAAGATGTGTGCCTAGTAAATTTCAGTCAAACTGATAATGAAAACAATTTTGCTTCAAGTATTAAAGTAATTATTCACTTTTGTTTGTTCCTAAACTTCTTGGAGCATCTTTTTCTTTGTTTGCTTTGTAGTGTCATATTAATAAGATTTAAATTCTGATTCTGAAGCCAGGCATGGTGACATCAGCCTGTAATCACAGCTACTAGGAAAGGTGAAGTAGGAGTATCTTGAGTTTAAATTCAGTCTGCACAACATAATAAGACCTCATATCAAAAGAAAATATACTCTATCACTATCTTTTTAAACTGGTTCAATTCTGGTTCTGTCATTTCTTTGTGAGGCAGGGGTAAAATTAGCTATCTCTATGCTTCAGTGGTAACCTCTGCAAATGCATCTATTTCACATAGAGCATACTCAAGGTCTCTTGAACACTGTATGAGATAGTTCTTTTGTTTTTGTCTGGTTTTTTATTTTACTTTTTGGGCTTCCTTGATGCTGATATCTTGTTTACATCTTTCTCCTGGTTCGCACTGATTCTTCCTTTCCTCTTTCTTTCATTCTTGCGTTACATTTTAAGATGTGTTTTCTGTGCCATTTGTGGAGTTCACTCTTCATTGCTACTGAAATTATCCACGTTGGATAATCTTTGTTCTTCAGGTCTATTAGTTAAGCTTTTGTTGCTTTCAGAGCTTTTTCCACATCTGCTTTTGCGGTGTTTATACCCAGCTATTTCTCTAAGTCAGTTAATTGACTTTTCCATTCCTTGCTATTCATAATTTATTTTTTTCCTGTAAATAAGTAGTTTTATTTTCTAAGGAGAACAATTTCCCTATGCATGCCATTCCATGTGGTAATG
Organism: Dinomys branickii; assembly: GCA_004027595.1. Taxonomy (NCBI): domain Eukaryota; kingdom Metazoa; phylum Chordata; class Mammalia; order Rodentia; family Dinomyidae; genus Dinomys; species Dinomys branickii. Next base: position 7,320 of record PVLD010033542.1, read on the forward strand.
TCTTTACATTGAGTGGATCTCTTAGATAAGTGTTCTTATTAAATTGTTCTATAGCTCCATGTCCTCTTTGTTGTGAGGGTTATGTTTTCAAGGCTTTAAAAGATCTTTGAATGATGTATTTTTTTTTTTTTGCTTCAGTCTATTTGCAAGTTCATTGTACCATGTCATGCACACAGTGGTAGTTCTCAGGTCTTTGCTGCATTGTAGTGTAAAGAGTTTCATGGCTAATATCTCACTACACATAAAACATGTGCCCAATACAACATACACAAAAGCTACAATTTAAACTCCAAGTATTTTCTATCAGATCCATCCTCTAGAGCTTGAAAATGAGTCCAGAGTCTCTAGAGTTGATGTGAAAATATCCTTATTTAAAATAATCAGAATCTATGAATATACCTGACCATTTGCTATATGTATTCTTTTAGTGTACTGCTATGGCTTGTGCCTAGATGTCCCCTCAAAGCCCCATGCTGTCATGGGGGCAGCTGAATCTAGAGTTCATGACTGATTCATTTTTCTTGTGCTCAGATTATGGGTGTGAGTGCTACACCTACCCTAATTCAGGTAGCCTATGTACAATATAAAAGACAGAAAGAGTCTTTTCTGTTCCTCCCCTTTTGCTCTTGTTGCTTTTGCTGTTTTCCACTGCCATAAACTGTTGCCCTCTGCCATGTGCCACTCTGCCTTGGAGCCAGCCAAGTATGAACTGAAACCTGCACAAACTGTGAGCTAAATAAACCTTCCCTTCCTTAATTTTAGGTGTCAGGTATTTTGTCTCAGCATTGAGAGAAAAGTAACCAAGACAGTTACCTTGGCACATAATTGAGGGGTATATTCCATACCTATGGAATTACTTTAGTATTCATAACATCATTAGTTCTGAAAATTTCACTTCAAACCGAGTACTGTATTTTTTTAAGTTTTAATTCACCTATTTAATACCTCTTAAATATATTCAATCTTCTCTAGTTTCAATGTAATTATTCTAGATAAGGTCTTAGCATCTGTCTCAAATTACTAGCACAACCTCTTTTCCCTGTGGTTGTTCAATATGATCCTTCTTCAAACCATACAATACAGTTGATGAGTTTTATAAAACAAAACTTACCATCCCTTTCCTCTGTTTAAAGTTCTGTTGGCTTTTGCTGCCTCCTCCAGGAAAAACAGAACTCATTTGACAAGGTTTGTGATGTCTTCTATATACTATCTCCTGTTTTTGTCACCATTCACTACTTAGAATCTCAACATCACCATCACCACCAACATCTTGTGTATTAAAATTTTCAAGAACTTTCATACACTTTTCTTTCCCAATGTTTCTTCATGCTGTTATCTTTTTCTGCTTGGGCCCCTCACTCTAATATCCTGATTTCTTTCGATTAACTTTATTCTCAAGATTCAGCTCCTCCAAACAGCCTTCATAGATGTTCATTAAATTATATGTGCTATAAAACTGTTTGATTTGTTATTATGAATGCAATAGCAAGTATTTATTTTTGTACCAGCATTGGGGTATCTCTGGTAAAGATTACTTGTTTAAATTTTATTCCTATTGTTTATCTACATTTTAAAATCAACAAATCTGAATATATATGTATATATAATATATAATATATAATAAAGTATATTTCAAGTTGTGTTAAAGGACTTCACAGACTGTAAGGACATAGTAAACTAGTTTCAAAATGCTGGACCACAGTGATAATAAAATGTGTTTCCTATCATAACAAAGTAGTTACAGAACATTTTCCAGATGACAAAATGGAATTATAGGTGGACTATTAACTGAAGTGAGAAAATAAATAATTAGAAGTTAATGAATAATTAGAGCAGGGAATGTAATGCTATCTACTTAAAAGAAATCAACATTTCTGCTAAAATCTTACATTGAACATGATAGGTTCCATAAAGAAAGAATAATCCATTTTAAAAGGTTGATAGTACCGAATGCAAGGGACTTTGGTTTTGATAAGGATTCCCTTTTTGACCAAACTTTTAGTCAGGCATCTGAAACTTCTCCCAAGCTCATCTTTACACTTCCTTGTAAAATACACTTTTAGCACTTCCGGCTAAGTCAATTTAGCCAGAAGTCTCCATCTTTGATACATAGTAAAGTTACCCATGTTCTACTATCCTAAAACTGAGGTCTGATCACCACGCTCTGTCTTCAGCAAGAATTCTGTTAGGTTGGTTTAGCCAGAACCTCTTACTGCAGGGCTTCCTCGTAGTAGTTTTCCGTCCTCCATGTCCATCCTGCTCCCTGACTATGAATTTCTACTTGTTCATGCTGTAGTAGGAATTGACCCTAACCTCCCTCTCCCACTACAACAGCCAGTTCCAGCGATCTTTCTGCCTGTCATGATGGCCCTGAATAAAGTCCACTTTATCATGATTTAATAAGTATCATTGAATATTTTTTACTTAACTTTTCAGCTAAGACATTGAGATTCTTAAGAAGTGTGGAAGAAACCTTTTAGGCTGATGTCAGCCAGTGTGAGAGAGGCGGGAGGCTCCAGTGCGGGCACATGCACCAGCCTGGCGGGAGCACCCGTGTGGGAAAGCCCAAAGCAGCAGTGAGGATACAAGCCAGCAGTTGATAAGTTAGATGAACCAGTGCTGTGCAGATACATGGAACAGCATGTGGGGCCGCCATTTTATATCAAAGGACTCTGGGAAAACTCTAGCAACAGAACACCAATCCCAGCCCCCATATCCAGAGGCCAAGGTCAGTACCGTAAACAAGGCTAAGCTTGAGACATTTTTAGGTAAATGGATGTAACCTGAGTCCGTACTCTTAAGTGAAATAAATCAGACTCACATGTGCAGATGTTGCATCATCTCCCTAGTGTGAGTAACTGAAAGAGTGAATAAAGATCAGAATGTATAACAGACATGATGATATGGGAAGAAATTGTTCAGAAGGAAAGAGGAACTAGGGTAAGAGGAGGGGGAAAGGAAGGAAGGGAAAAGGAATGAAATAAACAATAAAAAGGAGTAAAATGGAAACAAAGCTTTGCAAGTGAGGAGGGGGAGAGGGATGGAAGAGAGAGAGGGGATTGAGGAAAAAAGAGTAATCAAAATATACCATGTAGGGTTATAATTCCCTATGATGAATATGATGATTATGTATATCTAAAATGCACCAACAAACTTAACTTAAAAAACTGGAGGATAATCTGTACCAAGGAAAGTAAGAGTTTTGGTAGAACTGAGACAGAATACTTGACACCACTAAGAATTTTAAGGATGTATATGAGCTATTCTAGAATTCAAGATGGAGCTTTAGTCATCTCTGGATGGAGAAATAAGGAGGCAAAATGTTCAAATGGCTTAAGTGTTTTTTCTTGAGATATCTGTAAATGAATTAAGCAGTATAATCTTGTGTCCTTGGGAAAATGGTAAAACTATTACATTTTGATAGTGATTTTGGTCTCTACTCAGTTATATATAGATTAGAAGAATAAAGGGACAGAAAAAGTGAATAACACGCAAGAAATTTGTTCACAGTATTCAAGATCAGTAAGTCATGGACCCCAATTAATTAGAAGGAACAGGTGAGAATATACATGAGTCATAAATAATGGCTCTGTCCATATCCGAGGGTATTAGCTTAATTTTCATTCTGATGGTGCATTTGACTTGCTCCTCGAGGTCCTCATTACTGGATCAGACTGCTGATCAGCCCGTAGAGTACTAAAAGGGACTTCCACTCATGGACAGGTGCTTGTGCCACTGAGCCCATGGCTTCCATTTCTAAGCACTCCAAATAAACTCTGCTCCCATAAAAAAGAAAGAAAAAGCCTTTCAGTGGTAGAATGACATTTTTCCAAAAGTTGCTTCTTACTTCCCTTTCTTTATTGTTCTACATTATTTTCTACTTTGGTTGAACTAAATGGAATTCTCTGAAACTGAAAATAGCCCGAGGCTTTATGTTTTCATTTTGCTATTTTTGTATCACCATGGTTTCATTTTTTTGCCAACCCTGTAACTTTTATCAAAATGCTTTTTCATATTTCAAAATAGAATCACTAAGTTTGGTCATGATGATAACATTTTGAGAACAGTCTATGAAACAAGGGGTTAAGATGGAGGGACAATTAAAGACATGCTCAGAGCAGACGCATGCTACAAATCAGGCCTTCATTTGGAAACATTCATGGCTACTCATGATTTTATACCCATTCTAGTTTTCACTATCTCCGGCACCAACATATACATAAGGGAACATAAGGAATATGTTTTAAAGGCAGTCGTAAGAACAAGTAGCCTGGAATTTGGAGCCTCTAATTTCTGATAGCAGAGGTCACCTTGCCTGGTAAACAGGCACACTGACTATTTTTGCCCACTGGGCAGAGTCACTTTACTCTACCAGTCCCTGGAAGTGAGAGAAGGAGTGACTTAAAATCAGAAATGACTTAAACACTTTCCCCTTTACATAAAGAAAAAAATATGGCATTTGCTACATTTTGGACCAGCATGTGCATTCTTACATTTTCTAGAGCAGGTCTTCTTGGCTGGAGATTTTATTTTTATAGGATTTTAGTTAAAATATATGGTGAGAAATATATGCTTCACAGCAACATTTTAATCAACAGTAGACTTTATATATAAGGGTGGCCCTGTAAGATTATAATGAAGCTAAAAACAGTAATGCTTAATGATGTCGCAGCCGTCCTGATGTTCAACAGCTTACTCACATGATGTAGGGATGCCTGTTTAAAGAAACCTACTGCATTTCTAGTCATATAAAAATATAGCACACACATTTATGTATACTATGCATCTAGTAGGCTTGAGCATCTAGGTTGTGCAAGTACACTGTGTGACAGTCGCACAACGATGTCACTGCCTGATGACACATTTCTCAGAACGTATCCCCCATTGGTAAATTACACATGGCTATTTGCCAAAACAGTTGAATAACATGTAGTTTCTTCTTTTTTTTTTTTTCTGCAGCAGAAAGCTGATTTTTTTTAAATAAAAGCACAAAAACATATTAACAAACAGACACAAATTAGCATAAAAAATAGTACAATCACAGCTGATCTACAGACAAGGTGACATGATCTCAACAGTGGATATTGCTTTCGCCATTGATATATTCGAAGTGTATATATATGAACCCAGATACAGACATGCAAAATTGGTCAATTAATCCTCTTAACAACAGAAAAACACAAAAAACAAAAAACCAAAGACAAACAAACAAACAAACAAAAAACCACCAATACTTGCTTCTTTGCATATTGACATCTTCGAAGTGTGTGTTTAGGATAACACATACAGACATACAAGACTGATCAAATAACCCGTCATCAATTATTCCTTAGCATTAAGTGATATAATACAATAGTAGAACCATGTTAGCCCTCCTGCATATATATATATTCATATATACATACATACATTTTTGTCTCTTTCTTTTCTCCTTTCCTTCGTCCCATCTGTTCTTTGTTTTTGAACATATTTCCTTCATGTCTCTTAGTTTATATTCGCACCCTCAGTTTCTTACACCAGTGATACAATACGTTGCCTGCACATGTACCGCTGATTTATTTCACTTATGAGTATGGACTCCAGTTTTGACCACTTGCCTACAAAGTCCCCAAAACTGTCTTTCTTTATAGCTGAATAATATTTCATTATATAAAAATGCCACAATTTTTTAATCCAGTCTTCTGTGGATGGATACTTGGGTTGCTTCCACATTTTAGCTATTACAAATTGTGCTGCTATAAACATGGGTGCACATATATCAGAGTGATATGATGTTTTCAGATCTTCTGGGAAAATACCCAGAAGAGGAATAGCTGGTTTGAATGGAACGTCTAGACATAGTTTGCTGAGAAATCTCCAAACGGCTCTCCACAGTGGTTGCACCAGTCTGCATTCCCATCAGCAGTGTAATAGAGTCCCTATTTCTCCACATCCTCACCAGCATTTGTTATTGGATGACTTTTTCATACTGGCCAGTCTTACTGGGGTGAGATGAAATCTCGATGTTGTTTTTATTTGCATTTCTTGAATGACTAAAGATGTGGAACATTTTCTCATATATTTATTTGCCATTTGTATTTCTTTGTCTGAGAATTGTGTATTCATCTCAGATGCCCATTTCTGGATTGGGTCTTTGAATTTGGACAGGTACATGTTTTTTAATTCTTTGTATGTTCTAGATAGCAGTCCTTTGTCTGAGGGACAGCCAGCTAGGATTTTTTCCCAATTTGTGGGTT
>PVLD010033543.1:0-13555 GCA_004027595.1 Dinomys branickii
AAGGAAGGATCTCTTAAAGTCATCAAGGAACCAGGAAAAATCAATCCAACACCTGCAAGACGAAGCAAGGAGAAATAATGTGCGAGTGATAGGAATCAGTGAAACAGCAGGAGGCAACACAAATGACATAAAAAGAATATTTGCAGAAATAATAGCAGAAAATTTCCCAAGCATGGTAAAAGATACTGATGTGCAGGTAAATGAAACATAGAACTCCAATGAGCCATAACCCAAATAAAACCACACCCAGACATATAATAGTCAAGATCCCAGATATGCAGCAAAAAAAACACAATATTAAAAGCTGCTAGAGAAAAGAATAGATCACCTATAAAGGAAACCCATCAGAATCACAGCAGACTTCTCAACAGAAACCATGAAATCAAGAAGAACTTGGAGCGAGGTATTACAGATTCTGAGACAAAACAGCTTCCAACCCAGCCTGATGTATCCTGCAAAACTATCCTTCAAATTCAATGGAGAAATAAAGTACTTCCACGACAAAGAACAACTGAAAAACTTCATGAGTGCCAAACCAACATTACAAAAAGTACTGAAAGATATTCTAGACAGAGAAAAAAATGACCACAATCTCAAGAACAATAGAAAGGAACCCTTAAGCAGAACAAGCAATTAAACAGCAAAAGTAGGGGCTGAGGATATAGCTGAGTGAAATAAGCACTTGCCTGGCAAGTGTAAGGTCCTGAGGTCGATCCCTGGTCCTGAAAAAAAAAAACAGCAAAAATAGGAAAGCAACAGCAAGTAAACAGCATGACAAGAATAAGCCAACATATAACACTTATAACCATTAATGTAAACAGCCTCAATTCACCAGTCAAATGAAACAGACTGGCAGAGTGGATTAAGAGACAGAATCCTACAATATGCTCTATACAGAAAACACACTTTACTCAAAGGAAATCCATAGACTGAAAATCAAAAGTTGGAAAACAATCCTCCATGCAACAGGTTCCCAGAAAAAAGTAGGGGTAGCTATTATGTTTGCAGACAATGTAAATTTCAAACTGAAAACAATCAAAAGAGACAATCAAGGCCACTATATACTAGTTAGGAGAAAGCTGCAAGAGGAAGAAATAACAAATGTATGCACCAAATACTGAAGCACCAAACTATGTAAGGCAAATCTTAACAGACACAAAAAACCAAATAAACAATAACACTATTGTAATAGGCGACCTAAACACCCCTTTTATGCAAAAAGACAGGTCAACTGGACTAAAACTCACCAAAGATATAACAGACCTGAACCAAATGTGCAAACAAATGGACTTAGTAGATGTTTACAGAGTGTTCCACCCAACAACACCAGAATACACATTTTTCTCAGCTGCACATGGGACTTTCTCTAAAATAGATCACATTCTAGCCCATAGAGCATACCTACCTAAATGCAAAATGATTGAAATTATCCCATGTATATTATCTGACCACAGAGCAGTGAAATTGGAAATTAATGACAAAGGGAATTCCCAAAACTCCATAAACACTTGAAATTAGACAACAAACTCCTGAATAACCAATGGGTCACAGAAGAAATTAAAGAAGAAATTAAAAAATACCTACAAACAAACAAAAATACAAATTCAACTTATAGGAATCTGTGGGATGCAATGAAAGCAGTCCTCAGAGGGAAATTTATAGCGATGAACTCACATAAAGAAAACAGAAAAAGAGCAAATAAATAGCCTAGTGCTACACCTCAAACTTTTAGAAAAAGAAGAACAAGTCAAGCCCAAAGCCCAAAGAAGGGAGGAGATTATAAAGTGTAGGGTAGAAATTAATGCAATTGAGACAAAGAAAACTCTACAAAAAATAAGTGAATTGAAGAGTTGGTCCTTTGAAACAATAAATAAAACTGATAAACCCCTAGCCAACCTTATCAAAAAAAAGAAAGAACTCAAATTCATGCAATAAGGAATGAAAAGGATGAAACCACTACACATCCTACACAAATTCAAAAGATCATTAATACCTACTTTGAGAATCTTTACTCCAATAGGATAGAAAACTCAGAAGAAATGGACAGATTCCTAGAAATGTATGAATTACCAAAGTTGAACCAGGAAGATATAAAAGTTCTGAAAAACTCAATATCAATTAATGAGATTGAAAATGTCATTAAAAACTTACCAACAAAGAAAAGCCCAGGCCCTGTTGGATTCACAGCAGCATTTTATAAACCATTCAGCTAAGATTTAATGCCAACACTCCTCAAACTCTTCAATGAAATTGAAAAGGAAGCAATTCTCCCTAACTCATTTCTGGAGGCAAGTATTATACTGATACCAAAATCAAAGAAGGACCCAACCAAGAAAGAGAACTATAGACCAATCTCCCTAATGAACATAGATGCAAAGATACTCAATAAAATACTAGCAAATAGAATGCAGCAAATCATAAGGAAAATTATACACCATGACCAGGTTGGATTTATTCCAGGAATGCAGGGATGGTTCAATATTTGCAAAGCAATTAATGTAATACACCATATCAATAGAGCCAAAGACAAAAACCACATGATCATCGCAATAGATGCAGAAAAAGCTTTGAATAAAGTCCAACATGCATTTATGTTAAAAACCCTAGAAAAAATAGGAATAGATGGCCTCTACCTCAATCTGATCAAAGCCATCTATAACAAACCAACAGCCAACACATACTAAATGGACAAAAACTGAAAGCTTTCACTTTAAAGTCAGGAATAAGACAAGGATGTCCACTGTCACCACTCCTATTCAACATAGTTGTGGAAGCATTAGCCACAGCAATTAGACAAGAGAGAGGAAAAAAAAAAGGAATAAGTATAGGAAAGGAAGAAGTAAAACTATCACTATTTGCAGATGACATGATACTTTACACAGAAGACCCCAAAAACTCCACAAGAAGACTCCTTGAATTAACTGACAAATTCAGCAGAGTAGCTGGATACAAAGTCAACACCCAAAAATCAATAGCATTCCTATACACAAATAACAAACAGACTGAGAGAGAAATTAACGAAACCATACCTTTTACAATAGCATCCAAGAAATTGAACTGTTTATGAATCAATCTAACAAAAGAGGTAAAAGATCTATTCAATGAAAACTACAATACTCTGAAAAAAGAGATTGAAGAGGATTTCAATAAATAGAAAAACATTCCCTGCTCGTGGTTAGGAAGAAGCAACCTTGTGAAAATGGCCATACTACCAAAATTGTTGTACAGATTCAATACAATTCCCATTAAACTACCATCAGTATACCTCACAGATCTAGAGAAAACATTCCTCAAATTCATCTGGAACCAGAAGAGACCCAGAACAGCAAAAGCAATTCTGGGCCACAAGGTCAAGTCAGGGGGAATCACAATCCCTGACCTGAAATTTTACTACAAAGCTACTGCAATAAAATCAACCTGCTACTGGCTCAAAAACAGACCTGCGGGTCAATGGAACAGACTAGAAGATGCAGCCACAACCACAAACACACTCAGCCACCTAATATTTGACAAAGGAGCCAAACAAACTCACTGGAAGAAAGATAGCCTCTTTATTAAATGGTGCTGGAGAAAATGGCTTGCCACTTGCCGAAGACTGAAAATAGACCCAAGTCTATCACCATGCACCAAACTCAATTCAAAATGGATGACAGATCTCAATATTAAAACATAAACACTAAATCTATTGGAAGAGAAGGTAGGTAAAAATCTTGAAGACATAGGAGTAGGCAGAGAGCTCATGAACAAAAATCAAACTGCAAGGGAAACACTTCAAAGAATCAATAACTGGGACCTCATCTTACTGAAAAGTTTTTGCACATTGAAAGATATCACCAGCAGAGGAAAAAGAAAATCCACAGACTGTGAAAAAATCCTAACTCGCTCTCCCTCAGACAAAGGTCTTCTATCTAGAACATACAAAGGATTATAAAACATGAACTCCTCCAAATTCAAAGACCCAATCCAGAAATGGGCATCTGAGATGAATACACACTCCTCAGATAAAGAAATACAAATGGCAAATAAATATATGAGAAAATGTTCTACATCTTTGTCATTCAAGAAATGCAAATAAAAACAACATTGAGATTTCATCTCACCCCAGTAAGACTGGCCAGCATTAAGAAATCATCCAATAACAAATGCAGGTGAGGCTGTGAAGAAATAGGAACTCTTCTGCACTGCTGGTAGGAATGCAGACTGGTGAAACCACTGGAGAGAACGGTTTGGAGATTCCTCAGCAAGCTAGGTCTCGAGGTCCACACTCAACCCAGCTATTCCCCTTCTTGGTATTTTTCCAGAAGATCTGAAAACATCATATCACTATGATACATGTGTACCCATGTTTATAGCAGCACAATTTGTAATACCTATATCGTGGAAGCAAACCAAATGTCCATCCACAGAGGACTGGATAAAAAAACTGTGGCATTTTTACATAATGGAATATTATTCAGCTGTAAAGAAAGACAAACTTGAGGCTTTTATAGGCACATGGTCACAATTAGAGATAATACTCATAAGTGAAATAAATCAGATGTGCATGTGCAAACAGCATATTGTATCATTAGTGTAAGAGCCTGAAGGTGGGAATATAAATTAGGAGGTATGAAAGGAAACTGCTCAAAAGTAAAAAACAATTGGTATGAAGGGAAGTAGAAAAGGAAGAAAAGCATAGCTATGTATGTATGTATGTATATACAGGATGGCTAACATGGTTGCACTATTGGCTCATGTCACTTTATTGTAAGGAACAATCAATGATTAGTTGTTTAATCAATCTTGTATGTCTGTTTGCATTATCCTGAACATACACTTTGAAGTTATCAATGTGTAATACAGCCATTGTTCATCCCCGTCACTTTATCTGTAATTGAGTTTTTGTATTGTTCTTGTGCTACTTTGTGTCTGTTTGCTAATGTTTTTGTTCTTTTACTTTTAAAATTAAAAAAATAATAAATAAACATAACAAATTATGCTGGGACATTTGGATATTCATGTGAAACAAGATAAATTTTGGGCAGTGGGGGCACACATATAGCCAGACCAGCTGAGGCAGGAGCCCTCAGGGACTCAACAAGACCCCAGCAGTGGCCCACATACTAGCAGTTAGAGAGTTAGGTGAACCAGCATTGTGCTTCCACAAACGGACAGGTGGAATAGAAGTGGGCACATGGGGTTGCCATTCATTTTTTTAATCAAAGGGCTTGGGGAGACTCCAGTAACAGAACATCAGCCCAGCCCCCACACCCAGAGGCCAAGATAGGCCCTATAACCAGCACAAATGCCCTGGAACACTTGCCTGGAATACATAACACATTTGTGGAGTCTGAGTTGGAACTGTCATAGAACTGTGGACACTAGAAGAGTTTTACTATGTTTATTTTTCTATGTTTCCTTGATTGGTTTTCATTTTCTGTCTGGCTGGGGTCTTTTTTGTTTAGGTTAGATTTGCATTCTTTTATTTTTTATAGTTATTTTTGTTTTCTCTTTTTTCCTTTTAAAGAGAATAAAAAACAATGAAAATGATGCAGAAATTCAAAACAAGATGACAGGAAATTAACAATGGTTATTATACTGCAATTGTTATCTTTAAAGTAGTTGCTCAGATTATGAGATATAGGCATGCAAAACTGATCAAACAATGTAAGCACTTTCAATGAGCTAATAGAAATTAGTAGTACAATTATCTTAGCTATCTTGTATATGTATATATATATATATATTTTCCCCTTCCTTCTTTTCTCCTTTCCCCTATACCAGTTGTTCATTCCTTTTGAGCAGTTTCTTTGCCTTTCACAATATCTATTGTACCTTTTGGATCTTATTTACCCTTTCAGGTTGTTACACTTGGGAGATAATACAATGTTTACATATGCAAGTTTGCTTTATTTCACTTATGAATGTTGTCTCTAGTTACATCCATTTAGCTACAAAAGCTCGAATTTATCATTCTTTATACCTGAGTAGTACTCCATTGTATAAAAATACCACATTTTTTAATCCATTCCTCAGCTGATGGGCGTTTGGGTTGTTTCCAAGATTTAGCTATAACAAATTGTGCTGCTATAAACATGGGTGCGCATATATTGCTGTGATATGATGTTTTCAATTCTTCTGGAAAAATACCCAGAATGGGAATAGCTGGGTTAAATGGGACCTCTAGTCCTAGGATTTTGAGGAATCTCCACACTGATTTCCACAGTGGTTTCACCAATCTACACTCCCACCAACAGTGGAGAAGGATTTCAGAAAGTGAACAGATACTCCTTTCTCATGGATAGGAAGAACCAATATTATGAAAATGGCCATACTCTGAAAACTGTTATACAGATTTAATGCAACATCAATAAAAATACCATTAGCATACCTCACATAACTAGAGGAAACATTACTAAAATTCATTTGGAACCAGAAGAGACCTAGAATAGCAAATGCAATTCTGGGCAACAAAGGCAAAGCAGAAGACATCGCAATTCCTGACTTGAAATTATGCTACAAAGCTACTGTAATAAAATCAGCATGGTATTGGCAAAAATAAACAGACCTGAAGATCACTGGAATAGATTAGAAAATATAGAAACAACCTGAAACACACTCAGCCACCTGACCTTTGGCAAAGAGGCCAAATATGTTCACTGGAAGAAATATAGCCTCTTTGATAAATATGCTAGAAAAACTGGCTCTCCACATGTTGACTAAAACTAGATCTATGTCTCTTATCATGCATGAAACTAAAAACAAAGTGGATCAAAGATTTCAATGTTAAAAAAGAAACGCTAAATCTCCTGTAAGAGAAAGTAAATAGAAATCTTGAAGACATAGGTGTAGGCAGAAAGTTCATGAAAAAACCCAAATCACGCAGGATAATATGGTCCATTTAAAGGAAGAAAATGAAGTATTAAAAACTATGCCTGAAGAAGCATAGGCATCAGAAGTACTAGACAAAGACAAAACAATTTCTTTAAGTCTGCTCAGTAAACTAAAGGAAAATTCAAGTAACTAAAGGAAATCAGGAAAATAATACAAACAAGAAGAGAATGTCAACAAAGAGGAATTATACAAATGAACAACACAGAAACTCTAGAGATAAAAATATAACTGAAGTGCAAAAATTCAATATAAGGGTTTGATAGTAGACTCAAACCAGAAGAACAAAGATCAATGAACTTGAATATAGGTCCTTTGAAATTATCTCTGAAGTGCAAAAGTAGAAAAAAATTGAGAGCACAGATAGTAGGAAATGCATGGGACACCATCAACTTAATTTATATACATATAAGGGAAATTTTTGAAGCTACAGAGAAAAAGAAAGGGGTAGAAATATTATTTGAAATATTATTGATTATGCCTGTAATCCCAGGACTCAGGAGGCTGAGGCAGGAGAATCACTGCAAGTTTGAGACCAGCCTGGGCTATAAAGTGAGCTCAAGGCCAGGTTGAACTGCATAGTGACAGAAAAAAAAAGAAATATTATTTGAAGAAATAGTGGCTGAAAATTCCCCAAATTCAAGGAAAGACTGGCTTTACAAATCCAATAGTCTCAATGATATCCAAGATCTCCAATGATAAATGCAAAGGGGTACATACTAGGAAACATTGTAATCTATCAAAAGCCAAAGGCAGGGCTGGAGATAGAGCTCAGTGTCATAAGCGCCTGCCTGGCAAGTGCAAGGTCCTGAGTTTGATTCCTGATACCAAAAAAAAAAAAAAGGCAAAGTGAGAATCTTTTTTTTTTTTTCCATCTGGTGGAAGCTGGGAAGCTACTGTAAATTTCTTTTTTATTTTAAAGACAAAAGAATGGAGACATATAAACCAGAATAACACAAAACAATAGAGGGAATACAAAATTATAGGGAAGGTAGTAGGAAATTAGCACTGGATGCTGTATTACATAATGTTATCTTCGCATTTGTTAACAGAAAAACAATACAGGAAATACAAAATTATGGAGACGATGGTAGGGAATTAGCACTGGATGCTGTAATACATAATGTTATCTTAGTATTTCTTACTCAGTTATACAGATGGTGGCTTGTTTGATTGATCAATTTTCTCCACCCTCATCTCCATTGTTCTCCCACCCAATCAGTCGTCTTCCCTCTGATAATAACTGTACTTTTCGGTTTATTTACTGCCTTGGGCTCTCACATTGGGAAGAGACATGGCTGCTTCAAATTATGCTGTAACAAACATGTGCACACAAATTGCTATGGCAGGAGGTGGACAAGCTCCCATCCTCAAAGACGGTAGATAGGCAGGGAACCAGGTTCACTATGGTCAAGACCCCATTGGCAAACCCTCAAGGCCATCGGGGGTCCGATTGAGTTGGTGGGGTTACCCCACCTCCATGCAATGCACCTGGAGGCCCGGCTGAGTCCTCAGGGTCGCCCCCATGGACGGCTGGGCTGCACCTGATCAAGGCACTCCCAGCAAAGTGAGAATCTTGAAATCAGCAAGAAGTAATTTATTACATACAGGAGAATCTAAGTAAGATTATGAGTGGATTTCTCAGCAGAGACCTTCAGGGTCAGAAAAAGTGTGGTGCTACATTTAAAGGAATTTCAAAAGTCAACAGAGAATTCTGCCCTAAAGGAAATCAAATTTTGATGGGCAAAATAACTTCAAAGATAAGAAAGGAATTAAGATATCACCAGATAACAATATTGAATTGTGCACAGAAGTTATAGCCAAAACAAGCAATAAAAACAATTAGGCAACTAGAAGGAATTCAAATTCCAGAGGAAAACCTAAGATTACCTCTCTATGCACATATGTATGTACTCTATTATGTTACACATTTGTAATGGTTTAGATCTAAAATATCCTCCAAGAAGCTCATGTGTTTGGAAGGTGATTGGATCAGAAGGCACTGTACTCAGTGAACAAGTTCATAGGTGAATGTGCAGTTGACAAGAGGGCCTGGTCAGAGAAGGAAGGTCACTCAGGCCATGAACTGGAAAGGTATATTCTTGTCACAATGCCCCCCTTCCCTCCCTCTGAAGTTCTTTACACTGATCTCCATCCCGAGCCCTTTTAGTTATTTCTTTTTTGTTTGTGTGTTTTTATTAGCACATATCTGCAGTTCATAATGACAACATTCATTATAGGGTGCTGATACATGTACCTAACACATACTAATTCTTATGGTTGCCCCTTCCTCTTCTCCAACAGCTCCTTCCACATGTCAATCTTTTCTTATTTGTACAAGACCTGCTGTTTTCTATTTTACATCTTTTATTTTGTTCTGAAAACTATTGATACTTTGGGTTTCTCCTACAGGAGAAACCACATGATACTTAGGCTTTTCTGTCTGATTTATTTCACATAACATTATGGTCTCAAGAGTGCATTCATTCATTTTTTTAAAAAAAGAGTACATTCCTTTACCTATGAATGACTCAAATTTATCATCTTCATGGCAGAGAACTACTATACTCAACTGTGTATAAATACCACATTTCTTTACCTGGTCATCTGTTGATGAACATTGTATGCTTCTAAGATTTAGCTATTAGTTGTGCTGCCATAAACATGGCTATGCTAGCATCATTGTATCGTCTTTAATTCCTTCAGAAGGATACCTAAAAGGAAATAGCTGAGTCAAATGGAATTTCTATTTTTAGCTTTTTAAATAATCTCCATACTGATTTCCATAGTAGATATATGAGGTTACATTCTCCCTAAAACCTCAGGTGGGTTCTTTTTTCCCCACAGTCTCGACATCATTTGTTATCGTTGATTTCTGAATAATAGCCATCCTTCCTGAAAATGGAATCTCAGTGTTGTTATAACTTGCATTCTGCTAATGGCAAGAAGTGTTGAACATATTTAAATGTGTACTTCTGAGACATGCCTATTCACTGTACTTGCCCATCTTTGATGGGATCCTTTATTTAGAGGATCGAACTTTTTATTTATATATTGTACATATTAGTACTCTTTCTGAGGGAAACTTGGTTAAAATTTTTCCAACTCACTACCTTTTCTCTTTATTCTATTGATTTTTTCCTCTGTTGTGCAGAAGTGTTATTTTTCTATAATCCATTTGTTGAATCTTGATATTTCTTGTGCAATTAGGGTTCTGTTCAGAAAGTCCTTGCCTGTGCCTATTTCTTCAAGAGTTTTACCTATTTTATCTTCCAGCAGATGAAGTTTTCTGTTATCCATTTTTATTTTATTTTAGTACTCATGGAGAGATAGGGTCTACATTCAGTCTTCTTCATATGCATAACCAGTTTCCCAGTAGCATTTGCTAAAAAGGCTGTCTTTCTTCCAGCATATGTTTTTGGCTTGCTTTGCCAATACCAAATGGTTGAATGTGGCTGGTGTTTCTGCTTCCTCTATGTTGCTCCACTTATCCACATATCTTTCTGAGGGAGTGCCGTGCAATTTTTTAAATCCTGGTAGCTTTGTAAAATTACTTGAAATCCAAGATTGTAATATCTCCTTCTTTGCTGTTGTTGCCTAGAGTTGTTTTTGATATTTTAGGCCACCTATACTTTCATATAAACTTTAGAATTGTTATTTATAGTTCTATGGGGAATGCTTTTGGTATTATGATTGAAGTTGAATTAAATCTAAAATTGAATTAAATATAAATATAATTTTGAATTATGCTCATTTTGATAACATTTCTTCTGCATATCAAGTAACAAGGAATATTTGTCCATTTTCTAGTGTCCTTTCAAATCTTTTTCACAGTATAGCTTTCATTATAACGGACTTTCACTTGCTTTGTTAGGTTAATTCCTAACTAGTTTTTCTTGAGGTGACTCTGAATGATATTGCATTATGGTTTGTGTCTAGAAGTCCCCCCAAAGCCTCATACAGTCATGAGGTGGGCTTCTAGAGTTTTTGATTGACTCATGGCCCAATGCTGGTATTATGAGTGTGAGTGCTGCATCCGCCCTGGGGCTAATAGCATGCATACAATATAAGGGAAGGAAAGAGGCTTGTTCTCTGCTGCTTCCCCCTTTTTACTCTTGTTGTTCTTGCTGCCTTCTGCTGCCATGAACTGCTGCCCTCTGCCATGTGCCACCCTGCGTTGGAGGCAGCCGAATATGGACTGAAACCTCCACAAATTGAGCTAAATAAACATTTCCTTCCTTAATTTTGAGCATTGGCTATTTTGTCTCAGCAATGACAAAAAAAGTAACCAAGACAGTAGTGTAGCAGGATACAAAGTCAACACTCAAAAATCAATAGCATTCCTGTACACAAATAAACTCACTGAGAGAGAAATTAGGAAAATAACATCTTTCACAATAGCATCAAAAAAGAAAGAAATAGGAATCAATACAATGAAGTAAAAAACCTTTACACTGAAAACTACAGTACTCTGAAAAAGGAGATCAAAGGTGATATCAGAAAAATGGAAAGATACCCCTTGTTCTTGGTTAGGCAAGAATGAATATAGAGAAAATGATCATACTTCCAAACTTTTTATGTAGATGTAATGCAATCCTGACCAATATACTGATAGCATACCTCATAGAATTAGAAAAACCAATTCTAAATTTCATTTGAAAGCAGAAGAGACCTACAGTAGCAAAGGCAATTCTGGGCACAAAGGTCAGACAGGTGGCATCATAATCACTGAGTTGAAATTACACTAAAAAGCTACTGTGGTAAAAACAGGATGATGTTGGCAAAACAAACCAAGGTATCAATGGAATAGATTAGAGGATACAGAATCAACTCTATACACATTCAGCCACCTTATATTTGATAAAGTGGCCAAATACCTTCACTGGAAGAAAGCCTCTTTAATAAATGGTGCTGGAAAAACAAATGGCAAGCATTAAAACTAAATCCCTATCTCTCATCATGCACTAAACTAAAACTGAAATGGATCGAAGATCTAAATATTAAAACAGAAACAGTAAATGTGTTGGAAAGGTTGAATAGGTACAATCTTGAAGACATAGATGTAGGTAAAAGCTTTATGAACAAAACCTCAATTTAACAGGAAATATTCAAAAGAATCAACAACTGGAATCTTATTACAACCATTTTGCACAGCAAAACAAATCACCAACAGAGTGAAGGGACAACCCACAGAGTGCAAAAAAAATTTTTTCCATCTGTTCCACAGACAAAGGACTAACATCTAGAATATAAAGAGTCACCCAAAAATCAGGCCTCTCAATTTATAGACTTAATCCAAAAATGGGCATCTGAAAGGAATAGACACTTCTCAGATGAAGGAGTAGAAACACAAAATAAAAATGTGCAACATCACTGGTCATTTGAGAGATGCCAATTAAAACAACACTGAGATTCCATTTCACCCAAGAAAGAATGATTGTTATCAAGAAATCAACCAATAACAAATGCTGGCAGGGGACCCTTCTGCACTGTTGATTGGGAGTGTGGACTAATGTAACCACTGTGACAATTAGGAGTTTCTTAAAACGTCTAACACTAGAGGTGTTGGGGACCACTACAAAGTGGCTCTGAGCAGGATGTAATATTAACCAATTGGCTTTCCGTGTTTGTGAGTTGTCTGAAGCACAGGCAACTTTCTGACAAGATAAGACTGCAGCTGAGGTTGTCCGGCTCCAACCAATTAGCGATGGGAGACTTGCAGCTGCAGGCTCCACACTCCTACAATAAACACCAATGCAAAGATAAGGCAGTTCTCCTGATTGACATAATTTACTACTTGAAAAATTCTCCCAAGGTCCTGCGAGATTCCCATGCTTTCTTGAGTCTCCTCTTCCCTTATTTGAAAACCAAATAAATATGGTGTTATGGTTGATACATTGTGTCAACTTGGGGAATCTAGAGGTTTAGCTGAATGACTCAGGAGGAAGCTGGAGTGCTTACTTTGTAAACATCCTAAGCCTGTGGAAGAGGAGGTCATGAACCTTGTGTGAGAGCTACATGCCCCCTGGGTGGGGGTAGGCTGTTTACAATGCAAGGGAAGAAAAGAGGCTACTTGCAGCCATTCCCCCTTTTTGCTGGTTGCTTTTGCTGTGCTCTGCTGCCATGAACGTTTGCCCTCTGCCATGTGCCACTCTGAACCAGCCAAGTATGGACTGAGAACTCCATGAACTGTAAGCTAAATAAACCTTTCCTTTCTTTATTTTTGCTGTTGGGTATTTTGTCTCAGCAAACGAGAGAAAAGTAACCAAGACAATATGAGCTACCCAGAGAAGTCTTGCGCTAACTCAGAGAATTTTGAAGCTGTAAGAGAGTTAGTCCCTCCCAGAGCCCTAAAGTCATTTCCATTGTCTCATCATTTATTTAAGCCTTCGCCATCCACTCGTTTGGGAGATTGCAGGCCTGATCAGCCTGAAATAACTTAGGGTTATTTAACCCAGTTTTCAATATAGAGGTTCCATTTGAACCAGCCATTTTCCTTCTTGGTATTATTCCAAAAGAATAAAAAGCATCATACCACCATGATATATCCACAACCATCTTTACAGCAGCACAGTTTGTAATAGCTAAGTCTTGGAAACACAAATGCCCATCAACCAATGAATGGATAAAGAAGATATGGGGTTTTTTGATACAATGGAGCACTACTCTGCCATAAAGAAAGATA
>PVLD010033544.1:0-13558 GCA_004027595.1 Dinomys branickii
AGTTTTGAGACTGCGTTTTGTTCCTCTGTTTTCCCATTTTTGGGTATCAGATTCAAAATGTGGAGCTATAAATTCCCCAGGCAGTTCAGCAGGCAAAGGTCTGCTGCAGAGGCTGCTCCAATGATTCCTTCTCTTTGGGAGAATGTCCCTTAAGCTGTCTGCTGAGATTTCCGCTTCTACTCCCTACCCCGAAACCTGGGTGGGATGCATAAACAGCTCGCTGCCCCAGGGACCTTGCAGGCAGGCCACTCAGGTGTTCCTCCCTGGGTCAAGCTCCTCCCCCCCTCACAAATCCCATCAGGGCGCCTATCGAGCTCTTCCGACCCGGGGGATCCTGCAGTCAGTAAAGCTGCTTGGATGTCGCTCGCTGGGTGGAGCTTCCTCCGACTCAGAAAAAACCAGTCAGGGTGCCCAATCAATTCACCCTGGGATCGTGCAGACAGGAATGCCATTCAGATGTATCTCCCTGGATCGAGCTTATTCCCGACTCAGAAATCCTGGAGACCGCAGCTGCCACAGTTAGCGAGGCGCCGGCTGTGGGGGCGGGGCTCTGAGCGGGATCCCAGACCGCTGCCCAGATTGGCGCAATCTGCCTCAGTAGCGCGTTCTCTGAGTTTACTCTGCTCCGCCGCCTCCAACAAATCCTGGTTACAGCCGCGTCCGAGCCGATCGGGTTCAGGAGCTGGAAGGGTCCGTCCCGCCGCAATCGCTCTCTCGGCTGTACGCGGATTGAGCCGAGCTGCGGCCCAAGCGCAGCGCCGATCCCTTGGCCTCCCAGCTCTCAGGATCTGTCCACTTCTCACTGCGCGGCTTATCCAGCCAGCCCTTTAATGCTCAGGCTGCGGAGAGCAACACGCTCAGTTGGAATTTTGCATCCACGGACCGGGCACCCGCGCGCAAAGAATTGGTCTCTGGGAGAGTTTTCCTCTGCCGCTCAGCTGGTCGCCATGTTTCCAGAAATCTCTGCCTGGGTATCTATCTTGACTCTTCTTTCCACTTATACTTTCATTGAATTTAGAGCCAGCTCCAGTCCACTATGACCTCATCTAAATTAATACCATTTGTAAAGAACCTACTTACAAATAAGGTCTCATTTTGAGGTTCCAGATGGGCCTGAATTTTGGGTGAAGCTGATGCCCTACAAACAAGTACAGTGTATAAGTGAAAGAGGTACCTAGGGAAGGAGGAACAACCATAGGTAGACAAGGGGCTGTACTGAATCTGGAGAATGAGGCCCACTTTAATGTATGCTGATCTGAGTATGTGCAAGAATTTTTATAATGTTTTCCATATTAAACTATGCTTTACATACCTTTAATTACTTAGCTTTTGTAGAAAATTAAAAGAAAAATAGTAAAGGCTGAGAAAGACGGGGAAGAAAGACTTTTTAGTCTAGGTGGCATCTTGGGACAATGCTGGGATGACGGGATGGAGTGTCAGTTGAAGGTAGCAGTGCCCCACATATTTTTGTGCTGACTCTTCCTTCCCTCTGCTTTCCTCTCTTGCTCTTGATATCCCTCTCTATGTATTTCTTGTAAGTATTTCTTTATTCTTAGCTCTCTCCTTTCTGGAGAACTGAAGTTTACAGGATTATTTGAACCATTGCTTTCCAGTTGTGCTTGAGGATAGCATGTGCTTGGTGAAGATTATATCTGGAGACTGGGGCTTGTTGACAGAGGTGGTTCAAGTGAGCCTACTGTAATGCACACAGACCCAAGGTGACCCACGACTAGTTGGCGAGCAGTGATCCAGAGGATGTACCTGTCTGCACACAGGGGACAAAGACAGAGCTTTCAAACATACTGCTGGGGTGGATGTCCTCTTCTCTTCAGCCCCTCCCCACCATGAGACTCCCACTTGCCCTCCACAGGGGCTACATTCCTAGTTCCACTCTCCCCCTCATCCTAACAGCCACAGAGCATTGTTTCTATCTCAGAACTGTCTTTAAAAGTTGGCCCACCTGTCTTTTCCAAATTCACAATTTTACCTGCTGGACCATTAAAAACAGTACCTTACCTGGTTGGACACCTCAGCCCTTTTTACTTTTGGCTACATCTTTACACTTACTGTACTGAGCTTCCAAAAATGAATATCACAATTTGTGTCATTTCTTTTTCTTAAAAAAATCACAAAACTCTAAGAACTAAGGCTGAAAATAAGTTTGAAAAACCAACACCAACCTATCAATTCCCATTGCCTGCAGGATTAAAGTTAGGCTCCAAGGTACATTTTATGATATCCCTGTGCTGTATTTCCCATTACATTCCCTGGCCACTGTTGCAGTGCCATGCCCCACCCCCACTGTGTGTCATGTACAATGGACTTTTCACTCTGCTTAAACACACTGAGCCTGTTTTACTCATTCTTCTCCCTACCCAGAATGCTTGTCCTGTCTTTGTCTCTATGTATCCTTGTAATGTTATAGTAACATTGTTGCCTTCCAAGGCTTTCCCAGGCCATTTCACTGCCTGAGTGGACCACTTGCCTCCACGTCAAATGACTGTGATACACACATGGTTGTATTAGAAACCATCCACACTGGACTGTGAGATTCTTTGGGATGAACTCCATGTCGCAGGCACTACTCTCTCCACAGCAGTTAACCTGTTAGATACTGAGAAAATGATTTTTGAAGATTAGAAAGATCAGGAAATTTATCACCCCACCAAACAACTCCAATAGTACTAGTGGTGGTGGATCAGTGGCATTGTGTTGCACTATATATGAAGGAAAATCTAGGTTTGGAATCTCAGATTGTGTTTGAATCTGATGACTACTGGTAGATGAGGCAGTGTTAGGTCATCCGTATTTTCCTTGGGTAGCATCTGCTAAAGTAACCTGGGTCTAAAAAAGGGCCGATGCTGCCCTGGCCAAGAGGAATAGTATTCTACATTCCTTCCTCTTTGCTTCTGGATGGCCAGTACCTGCTAAGTGATTGAATCAGTGACTTCTTAGCATCAAACACTTCCTGTGTGGCATGGAGGTTGAGGTTCACAATTATCTAGTCTAGACTCCACTGAGAAGTGGTAATTAGCTGCTAAATGTTAACTGGATTACAGCAGGATCACGCCCACCACTTATTTACCACCTCCTCAGGGGATGGACTTTGAATGTTGCTTTCTACATACTCTTCCTGTGCAGCTGCCTCTTCCTGATCTTTCTTCCGAAAGTCTGTATGTTATCTTTCTGTCCACTTTGGACAGCCAGATCTATTTTCTGACTTGGTAAGAGTCAGCATGTGAACCAGAGAAGCAGAGACTGAGTGATTCTTTTAAGGGGGTGAAAACAGTCAAAAAACTAAGAGTGCCTCTGAACTTTCCCAGAAGAGGAAGAATTTGCTTTAATCATGATGGGAAACACATTGCTAATTTTCTGCGTGCAGGATGCAACATAAATGGTGGGCAAGGATTATTTGGTTTCCTATGAGTTGTCTATTCTTATCATCCATGTGCAACAGATACGAAAACTTTATCTATAGGCAGATGAAAGCTTGTGCTTAGGCCAGACGAACTCAGAGTCTGTGTTCTTAACTGCTGTGTTCTGGTCATTCTGAGTCTGCTCTTACATTCACTGGGTACCAAGCATGGGAAGATCATCACCCTACCCCTGCCTGCCTTGTTCCCATCCCAGCTCCAGGAGGAAGGGGAGTCTGTCTCTCCCACAGGGAGACAACCTTGCCGTGTCTAACGATCTGGGAAAGTGTTTCCACAAAGCAAGCTGGGGAAATTTTCCAGCTCAAAATCATGACTGAGAATTTCTAAGGGGGTTGATCGGACATTGCCTTTTTGGTCCTCTTTGAAAATGCAAAGGACACAAGCTGTACCAAAGACCCTCAGATAAAGGAGGGTGAGTTCTACAGAGCGTAGACTCATTCAGAGGACTGAAAACCAAGTCAAACATCATAGTTATTCACCAGGCTCTCAGATTGCTTCAAATGTCACTGTAAGAAGGCTGTTTGATGTTATTTCTGTCTCACTGCACAACAAAATTTCAAGACATCACTCATATACTGGTTAGAGATTTTCCTCTAATAGTATCTTCCTTCTTTATTCTACTTATTATAACAAATGTAACTATTTGTATGAACTATCATTTAGTAGTAAATAACGAATTTTCATTCGCTTTGGCTTTCAATTGTGGATATTTGTGAGAGAAAAGCTCTACGTGACTCAGAGCATTTTCATTCTTCTGCGGGAGTACATTTGGCAGTTCTTAGAGAGATCTCTGGTTTCCAAGTTTCATTTTGTCCCAGCACTTGTCTATCAACATTTATTACGTCAATAGAACACATGTTATTACTGCAGCTCGCTTTTGAATGAAACCCACTGTGAATATACATCATGGTGAAGTTGTCTATTTGGCTATTGTTTCCCTTAGTAATGCCCAGCAATTGTACTTTCAAAGGGAAACTCAGCCCCCCTTGACTTACTTTCTATTCAAGACACTTTTTCCTGTGAAGTTTGTAATTCAGAGGTTTTTCTCTAGGTGGTTGTTTTACACTCTTTCTTCAACATGTATTTGCTTAGTGTTAACTATATATCTGGCTCAATCTTGGTACAAACTCACTTAGCATTTTAATCCAAACCTTACTTAATCCTTGTCACTTGGCAGAGGTAGACAGCACATTTACCATGTCAGTTTAATCATTCTGGAAACATTTGGTCATGAATAAAAGAACAGCGAAACTGTCTCCCCTTGCAGGTAGCGTGAGACCTTTCTCAGAGAGCTGTTCAAGGGGCCACTGTAAATGCACACCGACCTTGATTTCACACTGGGGAAAGAGACACATGTCAAATAATTGGACTTCTATTTTTAAGCCATTGCCTTTCCCAAGCTTATCAAACATTTGATGAAAATATGGTTTATCTTCTAAGAGTCATTAGTCAAGCACAGGGAAAATGACAGTGACTTTTAGGGGGTCTTTTAGTGGCATTTTATCTTTCCTTCTTTTCTTCAGCCTTAAAAAGGAAGCAATTTGCACTTGCTTAGTATTAGAAATAAATCACGGGGATGGAAGGGCATGAAAACTGGATCACATTTATTTTGCTGGTATAAATTTATTTGCTATTGAGACTGTTACCAATGAGCCCTGCTGACCCTGTTTCCTGTGTTGCAGGGGTGAATGCTTGGGCTAACTGAGCTCAACAACAGACAGTAAGCTTCTAGCCCTCTTATATCTTGAAGTAGGAACCTTCTTTTCCGTTCTCAGAAGCAGCATGTCTCTGCAGCACCCTGCCACATTCTCCTTCTTCCCCCAGCTCCCTCCCTGTGATAAGTGTTGCAATGGATGTTCTCAGAATTGGAGTTCATGACCTTCCGTATCTGACAGGATGAGCTCCAAGTTCTAGCAAAAAAGCCCTACAATTCAAGTGGCTTGAAGTTCATCCAGGCTTATTTCTTGCCTAATGATCATGTTTACTGCAGCTTGTTTGGAGCCTCATGGAGGAAGGCTGTACTTGGGAAGAGCAGGCAGGAGAAAGGGAGTCTGCCACCTGGAACACTGGCTTTGAAGCCTTTTGGCTAGAGGTGACATCATTGTTTCCTGCTCATCTGAAAGATCAAAGCTGGTTTTAGATCAATCCAATCCATGTCTAGAAAGAGACCCCCAAATATTTGGTCAGTAGTACTAACCACTGCCACAGCTCCAGGTAGAAGATTTCAGGGAGCAGCCTGTTTGCAGCAGTGATCTCTCATTTGTAGCCTGGGTTTTGCTCAACACACACACAGTGGATGGCTACACAATTTGTCAGACCCACTGCAAGATGAACATGTGTGGCTGGTTGCTCAAAAGTGATGAAGAGTTTCAGGGAGAAACATTCATGCATTAAAGTGAGCACAGGGCTCTTGGAAGTGTGGAGCTGTGTGCAGTTGTACAGAGCACATGCTCATGAAGCAGGCTCTGCGTCCATCTCTGGGTGGAAAGAAATCAGGCCCTTTAGTGGAAGCATCTGAGGATGCTGAAGTAACTATGTGTGTTTTTCCAGAGAGACCAAGTATAGCACAGCAGATTGCCTGCCTGTTTCATAGGAGGGACTACCCGGATAAATAAGACAATGTGAGGAGAAGGATTTTTTTTTTTTTCGGTAAATTCTTACAGGGAGGGTAACCTCTAAATTCAAAGCATAATCATTCTGCCAACGCTATTTACGTTTTTGTAACTGAATGGTCTCACTCTTGTGATTTCCTTGGGGATGAAGGATGGAACCGTCTCTGCCCTTACTTTCTAAGGGGAGGAGTTATGGTAGACTGCCCATGGTGCTGGAAAAGGTGAAGCTGGAAGCTACTGTGTCCCTCTCTTAAAACTAAGAGCACTGGAGAGGCTACCTGGCTTGTGTAGATGCTCTAGAATTCCTGTGTACTTTGATTCTTTTAATCTATAAGTATGTACACTGGACATTTAATATTTTGGATTAAACTCTTTCAGGAGCCGTGAGTTATGTACAAGGCATGGATAACAGCCTTCATGGTCACACTGGCCTATCTTATAGTCATGCCCTCTGTGGTCTTGGAGCATCATGAAGAAAGATGCAGGTCAGCTTGGCCAGAGAGAGTTGAGTATTTTTATTGTTTTCAGGCAAAAAGAAATAGTCACAGAGAGAATGGGCAAAGTAAACTCCAGATATGTTAATGGAGTTGGCAGATGGGAGAAACATCCCTAGACAGAGGCGTTTGCATCAGTGGTGTCTTTGGATTTCACACGTGAGTCATCCATATCCTTCACTGAATGAGTCAGCTTTGTCCCTGACAAGCACCAGGCACTTATATTTTGGTTTGGCTTGGAGCCTGTGTGACACCTGAGTGCATGACAGACTTGCCATATATACCACTGAGAGAGATGACGCATTGGATTTCAGGTGAATGGATTATCAGCTAGTTAAAGCTCTTTGAACTGACCTTGAAAGTCCCAGAGAAGTTGTGAGACAATTTATTTTCTAGAAAGTGGTTCATTGTGGAGTGGCACTGACTAAACAGAGTTGGGCATTCATGAGGACAAAGACATACTCCTTGCTGGCTTCTTCATGGATGCAAATTAAATCAAGAGAGAAAATGTCGGGCAGTGGATAACTCCAAGGTGCTGTGCTGGCCCAAGTTTACATTTTGTTCTTGTAGGTAAGACAGGAAGTTGAAGTATATACTAGCTGACTTCATAGATTTTAATCATGTAGATGAATCAAAACTGGATAAATGAAAATCTTTACATAAAGTGTTCAACTCTCACATGGGCCAATTTGCTATCTTTCTATTTTACCATCACAACCAGAAACCTGGTGCTTGATTATAGGATGGGAGACAGTAAAAGCCATCATAAGAAATAGGGAGAAATTCAAATCTGCTATCTCTGCACTACACAAGCAACATTTCTGTTCTTACATTTTCAGTCTAGGACATAAGACTGTTAGTTGGGAAGGTTAAAGAAGCTAAAGTATGGGTTGGGCTAGGGAGTAATTAAAAATTTCAAGGGGTCTGTAGCTTTTGTTTTTATTTTCTATTAAGATGTTTGAGCAAATGATGCTAATTTGCCTTGACTACTTATGAATATTCCTTTGTTGGTAGTTTAAAAGTGTTAGTTTTATTTTATTCTATGCAAATTGAAACTTTAGTAGAGGAGACTTTATTGAGTAGGACTTGAAAGCACTACCTTTGTAGCTAAACTGGCTAAAATGTAGTTGGAATTCATCTTCTGCTATTTGATTCTGGAGGTGTTATTTAAGCCCTCTAAGTTTCTGTTTCTGAATGTGTAAAGTGAAAATTATACTTTAGGAGTTCATTGAAGGGTTAACTTGGACAACAGGAAATCCCCTAGCCTAATGTGTTCTATAACTCAGGTTACACTACCCTACAGTTTCCCTTGCATATCCCTAGGATCTGATGCCAAACATGACTATAGCTACAACTCTCATGTTTTATCGATCAGTGAGTCCTTACCACACACATTTCCTTCCCTTTGAGTAAAAGATTCTTGTAAAACATAGACTCTGACCTCTTTCCTTTTATTTACAGCTTCTTTATACAAGGGCTTAATAAAATTTTAAAAATTACAGTAAAAGCAAGTACATGCTGTTATCAGAGCTCCCCCCCCCCACTTTGAGCACAGCCATCCCACTATTCTTACCCCTTTCTGAAGCAGTTCTGAGAGTGCTCTTTTGTGAGTGTTTTTAGGAGGTGTGATTATAAATAAGGTGACTGTTGCTGCCAAGTGCCATCCAACAGAGAGACAGGCTCCTGAAAGCATTGTGGTGTGCCTTCATTCATCTTACTTACTACATCACTGGATCTGGCTTTTCCCCAAGTCAAACATTTACCACGAGAGGTAAGTGTTTTGAATCAGTGCAGAACATTGAGGCAGCTATCGCAGTACCACTAAAGACACTCTAGAAAAAAGACTTCCAGAACTGCTTCAGAAAGTGTCAAAAACAGTGGGAAAAGTATGTTTGAAGGCAAAGGCATAATTTAGAGGTAGGACTAATGGCAGTTGTTTTCCACTCTAATAATTTTAGAAATTTGAGCATTCATCATAGGTTTTTAAGCACATCACGTAGTTCCAAGCTTCCCCTTCTTGTAATGACCCCGCCCATCTCTTCTCTGCAGGGAAGCATCTGCCAGGAAGGATGACCTACCTCCTTAGTATGGGTCCTTACTGTCCAAAATGACACAATTCAGAATCTAGAAATTAGATTGACTTGTATAATTTTTTTAAATTTGAAATATTCATAAGAACTAATGTTTATTGGCCTCTAACTGTATACCAGGCACTGAAGGAAGTCTCTGCAACTGTTTCTTTGGTTGAAATCATGCTTATAACTTCACGTATAAAACAGGTAGAAACAAGGCCACTCTGGGTGAGGCCCATAAGTATGTGTGGCAGGGTAGAGTGGGCTGTCCTTGCCCAGCCTCTCTGTCCTGCCTTGTGATACCTAAGACCCCTCTGTGGGCTTCTTGGACCTGTCAGAGAAGTCTCCCAAGACTGCAAAGGCAATAAAGACACAGACTCAAACGCTAATAGTTCAGCCTTCTTTCATCTATTTCAGTGGAGTAAGCACTGGACAAAAAACCCCCAAAAAACAAAGAGGTTGCCAGCTGCCTCTGTGATCCCTTCCTAACCAACATCACTGGGCAAGCAGCAGATAGTCTAGCACAGGGGAAAAGAGTTTGTTTTTTGACATTTTATGGATCTGAGGGCCAGGGAAGGAAAGGGTCCTCCATAGTGTCTGAGTCAGAGCCTTTCCTTCCCACCTGCTTCCCTTTGCCTTGAGGCTGGGAACTCCTCTGTGTCAGGCATGTGGGAGACAGGTTCCTTGGCTCAGTTTTGTGGTCCTTTGGCTATGCTCCAATCCTGCCATGGGCACTGCAGCTTTCATCATAAGGCTTGCTGAGCAGAGCTGAGCTTTTGAAACTACCTGTGGTTGGGCACACATGGGATTGTAGCCCAGAGTCCCCCTCTGTAGGATCCATGGGACATATTTTGAGAACTACAGGCATACTTGCCAGCATGTAGGATTGCATTGTGAAGGAGAGGTGTGGTTATTTAGCTTTGGGAGATACTAGATTTGAATTTATTCCACTGTAACACATACTACATCTTTACACTCCTCAGCGTAGTCAGCTCACATTGGCTTATAATACTTGTCACGCTGATAAAAGACTAGATAGTTTTTAGGTCCCATATTTTTGCCATTGACTGATGATGTCTAAACTGCTGTGGTTCTTCCATGCAGGGGCCTGAATACGAGCTCTCCAGGGTATTATAACATGTCATGGATTGAAAATAGGAAAGCTTTTGTTAAATGAAGTGTCAGTTATTGTCTATAGTCAATTTCATGGTTGCTCAGAGATTAGGAGCAAAGGAACAAATGTTGCCAATTATAGATGCTTTGTTTCACAAATAAAATGTGAAATAATGACAGAATTATTCAGCATTTACATGGTATTTTTATATGAATTAAATAAACTCCAATCATTTTTATTAATGATGATCGTGTACCATTTGGGATTTCAGGGAT
Source organism: Dinomys branickii (assembly GCA_004027595.1). Classification (NCBI taxonomy): domain Eukaryota; kingdom Metazoa; phylum Chordata; class Mammalia; order Rodentia; family Dinomyidae; genus Dinomys; species Dinomys branickii. The sequence continues at coordinate 10,002 of PVLD010033544.1, forward strand.
TTGCGTTGGTTCATGAGTAAACTGCTCTTTCTTTACTAGAAGAAAAGCAAAATAAAACAAAGCCAGAAACAATGTCTGTGCATAACATTCCATTTAAAAATTTTTAGATGTAAGCAGAGAGTTAACCTGAAGAAACTTGGCTTCGGAATTCACTTGCGTGTTACTCTAAGTGAACTCAAATGACCTATTGGCATTTGTGAGTTAAACTAGCTTTTGAGAACTTTTTCCAGATCAGTGGAAGTCAATATATACAAATAGCTCAGAGGCAAGATTTCTAGGTTCAATGGAAGCAAGTTTAAGTAGCTACAGATAAAACTTTTTGGTAGGGATATTGTCAATGGCAAAGTAAGGATACCTTCCAAGATTCTCTTTCTAAAAAGTGGAACCCATAGTAGAATTGTGGGCTAGTGTAGAATACTTAGAAGTCATTGACAGAAATTTTATTTCTTCTAGGTAATAACCTCATCGTTTAGAGCTGTAGACATACTGTGTTATGCCCAGGAGAGGGTAATTGATGAAGATTTTCCATCTTGGGAGAAGATAGTAACTACTTTATCACTTCAAAAGTAGAGCAAATATGAGACCCAGCAGTAGTTCTCAAATAACTGTTTCTTTGATTTCCAAGTTGCCTTTTTTCTTTCATAAGCATAATCAAAGAGGAGGGTTGAGAATATTCCCCTGGCTCCTGTCTTGTTTATCTACTGCCTTAGAGAAACATGAGAAAGGGGAGAGAAGGCACACTTAAGGTTGGCTGAGGACACAACCCTCTGGAGGACAGGATTTGCATTTAATTAGGGTTTTGAAATAAATAGAACTAAGCTCAATTCCTGCCAACTTTTCTTATTCATAGCGAGAAGCTCAGCAAGAATTGAACTTCAAAAATACTCAGGAAAGGTGGAAAGACCGAGAAGCTCACCACTTTAGAAAAGCAGGTATGAATTTGTTGGTGGGACCCTAGAAGAGAAGAGAAAATAGATTGTCATTAGGTAATTCTGTTTCTTGTTGGTCAAGCCCAGGTTCCAGGCTGGTTTTGATACTGGACTCTGCAATGCAGGGAGAGGGCAGAGTGTTCGAAGAAGCTCAAGAGAGCTTTTTCTGTGCATATATGTTTTTGGTCAGGAAAAAGAGGCAGCTAAGCCACAAATGAACAACTCTTCAAATGTTATGGGATATGAACCTGACTTACTCCTCTCCTACTAATGGTAGTACAATTGCAGAATCCCACATGAACGGATGCTGCAACATCTCCCCCAGACTGCTACGTGTGTCCTAAGACTCTCCCAGACAACATCCCCCAAGAACTAATCACCTCATCCTGTGAAACTCTTAGAGTGAGACACCATAGCCCTGGAGATGTACTTCACCCAAAACGGGAAGCTTCTAATTAATGGAGGGCACGTCCGCCTCCCTGTAGCTTTTCTTTAAACTGAAGTCCTGATCTTCAGAGCTAAAGGGACTGAGATCATTTCTCTGTCTCCCAGAAGGCAGCCTTGGGTGTAGCTCACACCAGCAGTCCCCTTCATTCACGTTAAGGCTTCTTCAGGATAAGCCCTAAACATCTCTTTTTAGTTTCTTCAACTCTTACCGTATGCATAATTCTCCCTTTTGATCTTTTTTCTCTGAATAATTCTCAATACGGTGACATTTGCTAAAAGCGGTAGCCTCCGGGGCCGGGTACAATACAGTCGTTGGAACACTGTAGGAGAAACTGGACAGTAGCTCTCTTATTCGACAGTCTAATTCCTGTGAAGGAGCTTAAGGGGGGCATCACATTTGTTGTAATCTGATAACCCTGAATGTGCTGTCATTTGCAATCCCAGGTCCCTTCCATTGCTCCTGTTGTGACATCACAGCTCCTTATTTTTAGAATTATAGAATGCTATTTAAATTTCTTGTATCTGCTGTAACAAATTAGCACAAATTTGGTGACGTAAAATAATAGAAATTCATTCTATCATCAGCCTGGCTTACTTCCTTCTGGAAATTCTAGGGGAAAATCTGTTCCTTGTCTTCCTCAGCTTTTGTCGGCTCCTGAAATTCCTTGTCTGTGGCTTCATCTTTCTATGTTTTGTCTTCAGATACCTTCACCTCTCTGCATGCGGATTTGCCCCAAAATTTCCTTTACCTCTCTGTTAAAAGGGTACATCTGATTGCATTTACAGGCCACCTGGATAATCCAGGATAGATTATTCCCTTCAGGGCCATGGGGGAAATGCCTTCTCCATCTGAGGATCCATGAAACCAGAAACAAGTTATCTGCTTCCAGATGTGTACAGTTGAGGTAGGCACAGGATAACAACTATAGATATTTCCATTCCAAATGGGAGAAAGTGGAAGGAATGAAGGGGTCACATGCCTAAAGATAATTCAAAATAAGGCATAGGCATAATCATCCATGTGTTGAGACTCTATACTCTAGAACCATGGTTCCATCCTCAGCCTAACTCTGAGCCTACAGCTCAGGGCTCTGGTTTGAACCCTCAGTTCTAGTTCTGTCCTTGGAGTAACCCTTCCTTTTGTCGAATGAGATCACATTTGCAATGGAGTTGTTTATCAGGATGTTTCCTGCTTGTAGAATTTAGGGTCTGTCTGCCTTGTTGCACTTTATTTTGCCTCAGTCTTCTTTGTCTATCCTGGTGATGCTTCTGCTGTTGTAACAGTTTCAAACCCTATTGGTCTCCCATGAGTGTCACAGATTCTCATCATGAGACAACAGGGTTACCTGAGGTCTTTCCTGGATAATCCTATCTCTGTTCTTGACTTCTGCTGAGGTTGTTGAGCAGAACCATGAATCCCTTTAATACTGGCCACAGGTTGTTCTTTCATACCTTTGGTCCTTATCTCCAAAGAATGTATTCCTAACAGGTAATATGATGTTTACATCATTAAAAATACACACACACACACACACAGAGAGAGAGAGAGAGAGAGAGAGAGAGAGAGAGAGAGAGAGGGAGGGAGAGAGAGAATTTCTTTCTTTCATTCTTTCTTATTTGAGACAGTCTCACTCTGTAGTGCAAACTGTCCTTGAACTCACTTGTGTAGCCCAGGCTGGCCTCAAACTCATAGCTATTCTCCTGCTTCAAGAATTTCTTAAGTCATCAAGTTCTGGTCCTTTTTTGCTTAACTGTTTATCAATTTATCTCTCCCTGAATTTTACTATAAGATACAAGAAAAAGAATCAATCTGCCTCTTTAACTTTGCTTAGAAATTTTTTTCTGCTAAATGTCCAAGTTAGTCACAAGGCTTTTTTTTCATACAGCTATAAAATACCACATAGCTAATCTGATTCACATTTCCAACAGGAGTCAGCCTTTTTCTAATTTCTAGTAATTTTTTCTGTCCTTTCCTTCCCTTCCCCCTTCTCCCTTCCCCCTTCCCCCTTCCCCTCCCTTCCCTTCCTTTTGGTCTTTTTGAGACAGGGTCTCACTATGCAGTTCAGGCTGGTCTTGAGCTCACTTTGTAGCCTAGGCTGGTCTCGAACTCACAATGATCCTCCTGCCTCGGCCTCCCAAGTGCCGGGATTATCGGTGTTCACCATCATGCCCAGCTTCAGT
>PVLD010033545.1:0-13553 GCA_004027595.1 Dinomys branickii
CTGTTGGGCCAATAGCCAGTGGCCCCTCCCCCTCCTCCTGTCCCAATCCATCCCATTAGGGGAAAAGACAAACAGCAACAAAAACAAAGCAAAGAGCCCCTCAGGGACCAGAACCTGGCAGCGCCCTTGCTGGGCTCCTGGATTTGCCTTTGGCCTTGCAGTTTCCACAGCCTCAGGCGAGCGCTCGGCCCCCAAAGTTCTCTCCACAGGGCGGTGTCACCTGCTGCAGAGGGAGGACAGTGGGCCTGGTTTGCTTTGTGCTCCACAGGGTGCAGTGCATTTGGGGAAGGAATGGATGGGCCCCCCAGGAGTGGGGAAGGGTGGGGAGACTTTGAGGGATGTTTCACCCTGGACACTGGAAGTTTCTTCCAGAAAGCTTTTGAAATCCAACATCATTTATCATCATAAAAGTTTTACTTCTGAGGGTGACCCTATTGCATGAATAACTCAAGTCCCTTCTAGTACTATGACTTTCATCCCATTTTTGTTGGGAAAAACGTATCCCAGGACTATTATATTGAGGAGCAGTGCTCATTTCCTCCCTGGCTTTGGTACTTAGGTCTTCCTGTCCTAGACCACCTCCCTTCAGCTGCCCCTGCAGACTGCAGGAGCCTCAGCACAGGGGCAGAGAAAAGCCATGGCGCCCACTCCCAGGCTCACAGGACAAGGTGAAGAGTTGTTTGAAGCACTAAATTTGGAGCACATTCACTTAAACTCCTTAAGGACAGGGGTCTACTTAATTCGCTTTTTTTCTTTGAAGGAGTGCGCTGAGAGTGAGGACAGTAAAATTCGTTCATTCTTAGGCAAAAACCATATGTTGAGTATGTACTATACATTGCTATCAGCTGCCCATCAACACCTGAATGAATGAGCTTCCCCAATAAAAGATATGTCACAATACGCATGTATGTAATAGGTGTAGCTTGTAAAATAGGGAACACTGAATTCAAAATGCATCTATATAGATAAGTTTACTGCAACAGACGAGTCACGTTCTCCAAGTCCACTCTGTGTGACACGTGAGAACCAGCTATCCAGCAAGGTCGTGAAAACACCAAAACTACTTAGCTACCTATAGATGAACCACCCCACATTTAAATACAGTCACTTGGAATTTTCCAAAAGGAAAAGAAACATGAACAGGAAGAACAAAAACAATTCTTGAAAGTCACCACTTCACCAAGGGTGTCTGTCTCAGTGACTAACAGCATTGCTAAAGCTAGGAACCCTCTTGTTATTGGGAAAGAGTTGAACCTGCCCCCTGCTAAGGGTATTTATTACAAACTTTTAAGGGAAGCTGCAATTGAAAAAGTGGCCTATGCCCTTTTTGGGTGGCCTCGTAACTCAATGAACTAATGACACAGCAGAAGGTATTGCAACACAATTGTTAGGACTAGTGAGTCACTGTGTCACACAATCCAGACTGACAAGTCTACCAATGTTGAAAAAAAGGTGACAATTTTTTTTTCTGATATATTTTTCAAGAGAATGTGCATGAGGACATGTCATGTGCACTTTTGTTGACAATCAACATCATAGCAGCAGAGCTCTTCAAGTCCTTGAATGACTGATTACACATAGGGAAAATTGATTGGTCCTTTTGTGTCGTGCACAAACGGGGGTTTCCATGACTGGATGGCTTCCCAGGCTCACAATTGGGTCAAAGAAGTCGCTTCTGAGTACATGAGTATACATACTGTGTCATCCACAGAGAAATACTAAATAGCTGAAAGTGTCACCTGAACCTAAAACATTTTGTAGGATGTGATTAAAAGGATCAACCACATTAAAGTGCATGTCTGTAATTCACATCTCTTCCCTCTGCTCTGGAGATGGATACATATCACACATGTGTTCTCTCATACATGGAAGAGATGGCTTCCTAAGGGTAGATCACTGGCCAGAGTTTTTGAGTTATATGGAGCCACTGAAGAGATTTCTTTTAGAAAAACAGTCACCATTAGCAACACCTCTCAGTGACACAAAGTGAATCACGAAGCTTGCTTACTTGTGTGATGTATTAAACCTGCTCAGTGAACTCAGTCTTTCAACTTCAGGGAGTATGACAGCTGTGTCCAAGTGGGCAGGTAAGCTGACTGAACTCAAAGTCAAATGGAATTAGGGAGGTGATGAGTGGCATTGGGATTTTTTCACATTTCAAATATTAGAAGAGATTTTGAAAGAGACCCAGGGCCTTCTTTCTCCAACCTGAAGCATGACAACCTGGCTCAGCATTCTAGAGTTTGAGCATTACTTCATAGTCACAAAAGACCCTCAAAGTGGGATGGGATGGATCCATGACCCATTTGTGAATAAGCCAGGTGAACCCACTTTGGCCATGCTAGGTGGAAACCAACTGCATGAGATCACAAATGACAGTAGCCTTAAAAGTATATGTGAGACAATTTCGAATCTCTATGCAATCAAGGCAGAGTATCCTGAGATTACCACAAAAGCTCCGAGAAGGCTGCTTCTATTTCCAGCATCCGATCTTTGTGAAGCAGGGTTTTCTGAAGTGACAACACTAAAGAGAGAGTATGCAATAGACTGCACATGAGCAACACTCTTTGGGTGTCACTACTTCCTACCACCCAGAGGGGACAACCTAGTTGCACAAAAACAAGTTCAAGGCTCCCTGTGATTTTACATTATGGTTTTATTTCTTTATATATTACAGTGTAATAATAGAAATGAAGTACACAATTAATGAAATGTGCTTGAATCATTCCCAAACCATCTCCCCCACTCCGTCCAAGGAAAATTGTTCTCAATTGAGCCAGTCCCTCTCTAGAGCCAAAAAATCAGGGAACCACTATTCTGGAACTCTGGCAAGGGCATGATTTTTCCCAGGTGGAGTACAAAGACCCTGATGATTAACTGGAGCCCTTCTTGTATCTAGAGTTTCAAGGATTATTTAGCAGCTTGAAGCCAGAATGAAAATGGTGACTCAAGCTTGGATCCATCCACCCAAAGTTTAAAATTTCCCATATGAACTCATGATGGGATTCAGCAAAGACTAGGATAAAAAGAGATGCTTCTGAAATCTGGAGCTCTGATGTTATTTCACAAACGTAGAACTGGTGGTTCTAGTTTCAGAGTGTTGAGAAGCCGTAGCAGGTTGTTAGAGCCTTTCTAGGGGAAGGTAGCGCCAATCTCTCTCACATAACAGCCTAACCCATTTTGAACCCATTTTGAACAAAGAAAACAAGCTCAAGGCTCCCTGTGACTTTGCATTACTGTGAGTTGCATAATGGTGAGTTGCAGGAACCTCATGCAGCATGTCTCTGACCAGCTGTCACTTGTTTGAGTGAGCAGGCACTGTCAGTCAGGACACCAACAAGACAACACAAATCACACGTGCACCCCTGTAAGGGTTATTATAAAGAAAACACCCCACAGAACCAGATTCAAGGAAGACAACATCACCGGGGTATCCAAAGGACCCTGTACACCACACAGCACCTTCACCGAGAGGTGAATGCTAACCCTTCTGCCTGTCTGATGTATTATTTAGCCATAGATTGAGTTCTTGACTATTAGATTTTTCAGTATTGGAACTTCCTTTTGAATTTTTAGACATTCTTCTTCTAGTCTGTCACTGAAATTCTCTATCACATCATATAATTTCTTGCCCTTACTAATCACAGATGATTTAGACATTGGGCCCAAGGACTCCCAAAACTCTTCTGTGGGTCATTTTGTACTTTCTGGTTTTTCTCTTGGTCATTAGCCATTCCACCTTATTTCCTGTTAGGCGTTTTCAGTTCTGCTTGATTGTCAGAAGTAGAGTGTGAATGATTTTAAACATTTAAGGCTTTCACTGGTGCTTTTCTTCCTAGTACACAGGTGGAGTGGAGACTGATCGCTTTAACCTACCCATGGGTTTAGTGCTGCCCAGCTCAGCTCAGTCTCTGGAAGGCTCCCACTTCCTGCTTTCCCTGCTCCAAGCACATAACCCTTTCCAGGTCCCAGCTCAAAGTAGAGTCCTTCCTCCCCACTACATTCAACATCCACTTTTTTAAATTCTCTGGTCTCTTTAGTTAATGGACATTTTCCTCAACTGCCCAGCTTCTCAGAGTTGCTCATTTGGCAAATGACGTAAGAAACAGAACTGAGTGCAGGTTGTTTCCTATTGCTATATTTCTCTTCTCTGTGGTTATTTGGACCTCAAGCCCTGGATATTCCTCTAGCTCTCTGGTGTTTTAAAATAGATATTTTCTAGCAGCCTAGGTTGGATTTTTGGTGCTATTGCCAGTAGTTTTGTCAGCAGAAGGTTGACAGGAATATTTTAATAAATCAGTGGTGCCATTTGTGCTACCTCCTGATTTTTTTCAAAGTAGAAATGTTCTGATATTCAATTATAGTTTTCTATGGTAAAACACATTCCTACCGAACCCTAAGCTGTGATATCATAGCCCTGTCTTCACGGAGATTGGGGAAAAGGGAAAAAGCAGGCACAGCAGAAGAACTTATTCAGGAATCCATGCTGTTGTCTATGGTAGGGATACTTTCTGAATGGCACCCAGTGCACAGGCTCCACCACGGTTAGATGTGAGGGGCCCATCAGCCTCCCTGCCAGCAGAGGGAGCCCATATCCTATGGCCATTCCTGATGAGTAGGTTTGCTAATGGACTGTCTGGTGGAAGCCTGCAGGTATTTTTTACTAGCTATACTGGGATTTTGAAACCAATAATTAGGAATGGGTTGAATCCATCCAGTTCAAAGCCAAAAACCATACCTCATTTGAAACTGACAGTGGGCTAACAAAGTGCCCCATGGATGTTTTCCTGAGCTTTTAGTGGCAAAAGAAAGGTTTGATGATTCGTATGTCATTTTCCCCCCAAATTACCATTAGGTGCAGTACTGTCACTTCCCCATGACTGGAGTGAATACCTGACGCCCTCAAGTTGGAGAAGGAGAGTTTTATCTCGGCTCTTCGTTTACAGGGTTCAGGCTATGGTTGGCTGACTCCAAGAAGAAACACCAGGGTGGAAGGGCGTAGTGGGATAGAGCTACCTAACCCACAGCAGCTAAGAAACAGAGAGAGGAGGGAGGAGGCAGGAGCAATGACACACATTTGCAGGTCACACCCCTAATGTTCCACCTCTTCTGACCAGACCCTGCCCATGTGCTTGTTTGAAACCCTGAGATGAAAGTGAGCATGGATTAATCCGCTGATGATCCAGTCACCTTCAAAAAGCCCCCTCTTTGAACACATGAGACTTTGGGGGAATGTTTCAAGCTGAACCATAACAGATGCTAAAGGACTATGACATTTAACTGGTATTTCCAGTTTTTAAAGGACAACAAAGCACTACATCTGCCACCCTGCACCCTCTACCTTCTCCCTGGGCCCCCAGATTGTTTTCTTGTAGGTTAAGCAGGTAGTTATACTATTGGGAGTATTCCAAAACAGAAGTATTTGCACCAAATGCTACTTTAATGAAACATCTGTCATACACTAGCATCATCTAAAGGTTTTTAAATACTTGCACTATGGATTATGAAATAACATTTACGTGGAAATGTGGCATTTTAAAGGAATATTCACGTATTTTCTAAGTACACCCTACTGATTAAAACTAAAGAACAACAACTTTATGCAGAGTCACAGGCACAACCGCAGGTGTCAGCAATCTATTCTTTTGTTTTGCTCATCGTGTTCTTCTGCTCTTTTTCACTGTGTTTGAAGCATAAATAAAATAACAAAATGAAAATGTAATTTTTTTATCCTTCAATTCTTACAAAATGCCAAAGTTGTAATATTGCTCATTTAACCAGTCATGGAAAACTCTTAAGTTCTGAAATACCAAAAATAGATCAGAGAATGGTGAAATTTGCAGATAATGCTCACTCCTCAAATATGTGTTATTTTACATTTTAAAGACACGGCTTTAAGGGATGCACTTTTTCAAGATTTTCTTTGCAGTAGGTTTTTTTTTTTTTTTTTTTTTTCAGACAAGGTGTGGCTATATAGTTCATTCTGTCTTTGAATGCACAATGTAACCCAGGCTGGGCTCGAACCCACAGCAATCTTCCTGCCTCAGCCTCCCAAGTGCTGGGATTACACACGTGCACCACTCCTGGTTCTGGAGTAGTTTTTGACAGGAGGTCAAATATAGAAACAAATGTGAAGGGACAGTCTCACTTGGGGCGGCATTTTGGAACTAAGGCCATCTCAAAAATATCTTGATTTAATAATATTTAGTAGTATATAAATTCATTCTTTCTATCCCCATTATACATTTCAAATCCAATATGGATAAAAATTTCCAAACATCAGTTTTTAGAGTTACCAACTGATGATCAGCTCTATTTTACCAATTTGTGGTCACTGCAGTTTTAAAGCACATACGGAGCCAGCACATGATGGCTCATATTGAAATACAGGATAAATACTTTAAAAGTATAATGAGCATGAAAAAAGCTCTGAATGGAAAAGCACACAAAAAAAGACTTTCGCAAGTAAAAAAATGAAATAAGAACTAAAAAGAAACAATGTGGCTTTTTTTCCAGAATGGAGGACTGTCTTTACATCAGTACTTCCTACTTTATTTTGGTTCGCGGCTCTTTCTTGAGTCACGACGGCATAAGTATCCCTCAACCAGTGGCACATACACATTTCTGTACACTTAACTGACATTCAGGTACTTTAGGTGAAATAATCCCTGTATCAGGAATAATTTTTAAAATCAGGAAAAAAAAATTTCCTGGAAATGCAGACTCTTAATTGTTTGACATTGAAAGTTAATACGCACGTTTAGCTGAGTATTTTGCTTGCTCAGCATCCTGTGTTCCCACCTGAGGAAACAGGTCAGCCGTGCAGTTAATGACTGTTGAAGTTAGATGACTGTGGTTCATCATACTATTCAGACTACTTTTGAAAATGTTTATACATTTTCATAATCAAATGTATTTTAAATCCTCGCCTACTGATTCGAATATGCAGTCACAGTGTGCTTCCTGGGGACCCCGACCACCATAATAATAATGATACCTGAGTCCTGACTCTTTTTTTTTTTTTGATCAGTTGGTCACATAGTTAAGAAAATGCTTATGAATGTTTGCTCTTTGCTGAGAGTGTTAGTCCCAGGTCAGGCTCTGGAGACCCTTTCAGAGGCTTACTGTTTGGTTAGACATATCTACACAAAAATAATATCTGCCAAAAATAAGCTTTCTGTAGATGTGTTCAGGGAGAAATGGGACATACAGGAAGTCTGTAGGAGGGGAGGGAGGGCTCTCGGAAGCCTCAGCATCAGGAGTATTTCAGGGAAAAGTGACTTTTCAGATGAATTTAGTGAAACTTACCTACCTGTTAACATCCAGCTCAAATTCAGCCTTGTACATCCTTTATTTCTGTTGCCAAACAAAAATAACTGGCTTTGTGTTGGGGCTGTAATCCTTCATGTCTACATTTCTTATTTGAGTTTGGCCTTGTGTTATGATATTATGAATATGCTGAAATACAGAATTTTTAATCTCTTTTTTTGCATCCTTGAAGCCTTCCAAAAGAGACTGGAATGTTCTGAGTATGCAGAATTAAATAAGCCAAATTATCCTTGAACTGTATAGGTATCTTAAATGATCGTGTCCCCTGCCTGGGCATTTGAGTTTACAGATATGCCTTAACTGGCAATCAATATTAATACAGGAAAGAGTACGGGTGTAAAGGAAAAATATAGCAAGTTGGAAAGAGAACTGTTTTTTTTTCTCCTCTGATCAAAAATGAACATTATCCTTTTTAAACAGAGCTAGAAATAAACATTCAAGTTTCCTGCTCCCTGAAAGAGGCCACTATCTGGCCAAGTGCAGCCTTGAATGTTAATCTTCTTCCATTGAAAGCACCTGGGACTCAAAGACTTCTCCTTCTCCTGCTGTACAAGAGCAGTTTTATCTGCCGTCCAGGATTTGAAATGACCCAATTCTGCCACTTTTCTGGGAGCAAATAATTAAAAGAAAGCTGGTTGACAGAGATTAAAAGCACAGAAAAGTTGTGTGTGGGGGAGTCCAGGAACAATATCAATCAGGCTCAGTTTTTGGCACTGTTGGTTTCAAATGAGACACTATTTTTTGCTTTTGAACTGGATAAACTCAAGGCCATATTTAATGCTTGGTTTAAAAGCTCCAGTAGATCTAGCAAACTGGAAGGCTCCATTCAGACCGGACGTTGGTGAACCAGCTCATCAGGAGCATCACAGCACAAGGAATGACTGGGCTCCCCCTGCTGGCCGGGAGGCTGAGCGTGGTGGATCCAGTGCTCCAGGGCCGTTCAAAAAGCAGCTGTACTATAGGAAGAACACCAATTTGTGAATAAGTTTCTCTGTTACTTTTGCTTTTTTTCCACCCTGTCCAACTTCACTGGGGACAGAATCATGATATAATGGCTTAGGTTTCTCTAGAAATACAATTTGCTACAGAATAACTGTTTTTAAACACCTGGACATTTTTATTTTGAAAGAAATCATGGCGTAGCACAAACAGCAACATACATTTTAAATACTTCTGTCAGCTGCCTTCTGACCAATGCTGCTGACAAGGAAAAGAAAGGCTAGGTAGAGTATTATGAAGGTGTGTTTCTTCTTTGTGGTTCTGGGGAATGAGCCTCCTGGGGCTGTCACAGTGAGGTACATTCCCAGCTTTTTTCATTTATCTATTTATTTATTTACTTATTTATTTTCATCTTGGAATGGCGTCTTGCTGAGTTGCCCAGGCTGAGCTCAAACTTGCAATTCTCCTACTTCAGTTTATCCAAATGCTGAGATCGTGGACATACAATACCTTGCCTGGATCTACGTATCTATTCTAAAGCACTAGAAACCTGAAAGAAGATCCACGGTTTGGGGATCAAATACCTGGAGAGAAGGGAAGCACAGTGGCAGGACGTAGCCTCCACTCAGCTACACCTTGCGGCTTTTGCCAAATGAGCAACTCTGAGAAGCTGGACAGTTGAGGGAAATGTCATTCAGCTGAAGAGACCAGAGGACAGAAAAGGTGGGTGTGGAATGTAGTAGGGAGGAGAAACGCTCTTCCACCTGGGATCTGAATAACGGCTATGTGCTGGGAGCGGGAAGCAGGAAATGGGTGCCTTCCAGAGAGAGCTCATCTTCTTGAGTAGATTAAGGGGTGTGGTCTGTACCCCACTTGTTTACTGGAAAGAAAAGCAACAATAAGAACCTTAAATGTTTAAAATTTTTCATACCCAATATCTAATAATCAAGCAAAAATGCCCAAGGATAACAAGAAATATGGTGAAATGGCTAAATGCCAAGAGAAAAACCAGAAAATACAAAAGGACCCATAGAAGAGCTAGATTTTTGGGAGTCCTTGGACCCAAAGCTTAAATTATCTATGGATAGTAAGTTCAAGAAATTAAATGATGTGATGGGAAATTTCAGCGACAAACTAGAAGTATATATTTAAAAATTCAAAAGGAAGTTCCAATACGGAAAAATTTAATAACGTAAGTGAAGAACTCAATCTATGGACTAAATAATACATCAGACAGGCGGAAGGGCTGGCATTCAGCTCTAGGTGAAGTTGCTGTGATGTAGTATCCAGGGGCCTTTAGGCACCCCAGTGACATTCTCTTCCTGGAATCTGGTTCTGTGGGGTGTTTACTTTGTAATAATTCTTCCAGGGGTGCATGTGTGATTTGTGTTCTGTCACTTCGTGTGCTGATTAAGAATGCCTGCTCACTCAAACATACTGAGTGAGATTCTTAGAGTGCTGGGATATTTTGGGAATTTGAGCTGCTGCAGGGAGGACAAACATCAAGAAAAATAATTACATTTCAGGAGGTGAATGTTAGATTCTTGAATTACTTCCTTTGGGCCAAGTGGTTGAAGTCACATTTCTTTTATTTATGAAGTGGCAAGCATTCTCTGGTTCTGTTGTTGGTTTGGGTGCATGATTTCTAGAGTCAGTTGTGTTTTGTTAGTAATTTTTTGTGTGCCACACCATAAATATATTATCCATTGGGAAGAATACCTGTTTCCCACCAACACACAAATATACAAGTATTAAAGATAACCCAATTATTGCTACTTCATAGGGTTGTTAGAACCACATTAGGGCCTGGGATGTAGCTCAGTGACATAAGTGCTTGCCTGGCAAGCCTGAGGTCATGAGTTTGATTCCCGGTACAAAAAAAAAAACAAAAAACCTAGAACACGTCAGGTGTTAGCACTAAGCTTCTTAGTCAGCTGTTATTATCAGTCATTAATGTACAAAAGTCAGAATTTGGATCCAAGTTCTCTTTTAAAAAATGCCTGATTTCAAGACTATTTAGGCTCAAATTATTTGCTAAGTTAGGTGAAAACGTGCATCGTTGAAAACAGCCACATTCGGACAATGATCAATCAAGTACACTCCTCTAATCATCGCTCATCGCAGACGTATCCAAATTGCGTGAATTAAAAACGCTTGAGCACATTTCCTCTTCGTGGTAGAGGCACAGCATAGAAAGTTAAAAGAGATTGTTATAGTCGTCCACTGACATAACCCTTAGCTGAACGAATAAATTCCATGGGTTTATGAGACTGCTTTATTATTTGTCCTCTTTTATTACTCTCGAGTCTGTGGCCTTGTGTTTTCTGCTGTCTCATAGAAATGTAGGCTACGGCTCATGATTTCTTTGATCACATTTAGGGAGCAAAGGCAATCTCAGGTCTTTGCTGAGTGTAGGTCCTTGAACTCCAACAAGGCTCATGTGCCCTCTGCTCCCAGCTGGGGCCTGGGGGAGGCTGGCTGTGAGCAGACAGGGGCTGCCGGGCAGCTGCACTCTCTGGCTGACCTGCTCACTCATCCTCTTCATGCTCAGCTCCAGTGTGGACCCCATCAGGAGGATCAGAGAAGGTGGAGAAAGGGGACCACAAAATGTTCCTCAATGACACGTTCCCTGAACTTGGGAAGGATTTAAAAGAATTTTCTCCAAAGACCACACGAGGACTTTTTCAAAAGCCATCGCCCATTGCCCAGTGGAGTCCGTGCTGTGGGACATTGTGTCTCCTCTGCTTCTTCCCCAGCCTCTGCATACACAGCCGTCCTCCCCCATTTCGGGTCCCTTTATTCGTCCATAGAGAAGCTGTCTGCACTTAGCCAGCCTGGCTCTGCCTTGCAGGTTCATCTGGTGCTCCGGAGACACCAGTCTTGGGGTGACCACACTTAGTGCACAGGGGACGCTCATTCACCTTGCAGCATGTCTTAGAACATCATCCCAGACGGGATACAAATAACTCAAGACTAGAATGGCTACAAATCCTATCCAATTCATTGATTTGTGTCTGACAGGGCAAGTGCTTACTAAATATTTATTGAGTGTTAAGTAAATGCGCTCATACAAGCTTCCTCTTCGTAGACGTAAATTCACTAAGTGGTTGTGATAGACGATGAGGAATTCTTCCTCAGAGACTTTTCAAAATGAGTTAGGCTGTTGTGTCAGAGAGGTTGTTGCTCCCTTGCCTGAGATGGGCTCTAATAGCCAGCTATGGTCTTCTCAACACCATGCAGCTAGAGCCACTGGTGCTACATTTGTGAAATACCATCAGAGCTTCACATTTCAGAAGCACCTCTTTTCATCCTACTCTTTTGAATTCTGAATTTGATTTCCCATTCATTTAGAGAAATTTTAGGCTTCAGGGGAATGGATCCAAAACCTGAGTCACCATTTTTGTTCTGGCTTCAAGCTGCTAAATAATGCTCCTAGCACTAGGTATGGGGGAAGCGTCAGGTAATCATCAGGCTCTTCAGACCACGGCTAGAAGAAATCAAGCCCTTGCTGGGATCCTAGGACCCAGAGAGATGCCAGCCATTAAGAGTCCTATTTGCAGGGGCTGGGGATATAGCTCAGTGGAATAAGCGCTTGCCTAGCAAGCGCAGGGTCCTGAGTTCGATCCCCAGTACTGAAAAAAAAAAAAAAAAAAAGAGTCCTATTTGCAGCTATCTCTGCAGCCAGCAGAAGAAATAGTTCTGAATGGAACAAAGAGGAAAAGGTGGGGAGGGGGCCTGGAGAGAAGAAGGAAGCAAATGCAGGCTAAATAGTCCTTGAGCTACTGGGAGCTGTCACTAACAGTTCTGTTTGTGGACCTGTTCTTGCATTTTTCCATTTGTGCCAGGTGCAAAATTACCATGCTGCAAATGGCAGCTCCCAAGTGCACTCCCTGCCAAGGCAAGCTAGCCCCACAGATCACAGACAAAACACTCAAATCGTACGGCTCCTGAAATCAATTTAAAGCCACAATGAAAAGCAGTGGAAGAGATAAACCACAAGTTTTCTTTATGTTCCTTGCACAGAGGGTATTTGGGGCTAGAATGTGTCACCAATAGGCAGTTAGAGAAATACCTTATGAGTATTAAGTGATCATATGCAGTGTATTGTGAATATTAAGGGCCTCCTACATATATACTATTCATACATATTAAGTGTCCAGAGTCTTCATAAATGTTGAGTATCCCTTGATTTCCGTACCTGTCTCAATTTAACTAGTGTGTGTTCTACTTGTTAACTGCTTATGAATAACACATGCTGTGAATTTTCCTTGTGTGTAAGCAACTTTATGCTTACTAATCTGCACTCAAAATTAAATTAGGTGTTGCCTGTTCTACAACCTATGGACTTAGCTGTGCAACAAATTTAATGTCAAAAGCAAATACATATTGTGACATATTTTTCATTGTCAAAGCTCATTCATTCATGTGTTGATGGGCGGCTGGTAGCAATGTATAACACACATTCAACGTATGGTTTTTGAATAAGAATGAGTGAATTTTATTGTCCTCACTCTACCCGCATTCCTTCAAAGGAAAAAAGCAAATCAAGTAGACCCCTGTCCTTAAGGAATTTAAGTGAACGTGCTCCAAATTTAGTGGCTTCAAACAACTCTTCGCCATGTCCTGTGAGCCTGGGAGTGGGCGCCATGGCTTTTCTCTGCCCCTGTGCTGAGGCTCCTGCAGTCTGCAGGGGCAGCTGGAGGGAGGTGGTCTAGGACAGGAAGACCTAAGTACCAAAGCCAGGGAGGAAATGAGCACTGCTCCTCAATATAATAGTCCTGGGATACGTTTTTCCCAACAAAAATGGGATGAAAGTCATAGTACTAGAAGGGACTTGAGTTATTCATGCAATAGGGTCACCCTCAGAAGTAAAACTTTTATGATGATAAATGATGTTGGATTTCAAAAGCTTTCTGGAAGAAACTTCCAGTGTCCAGGGTGAAACATCCCTCAAAGTCTCCCCACCCTTCCCCACTCCTGGGGGGCCCATCCATTCCTTCCCCAAATGCACTGCACCCTGTGGAGCACAAAGCAAACCAGGCCCACTGTCCTCCCTCTGCAGCAGGTGACACCGCCCTGTGGAGAGAACTTTGGGGGCCGAGCGCTCGCCTGAGGCTGTGGAAACTGCAAGGCCAAAGGCAAATCCAGGAGCCCAGCAAGGGCGCTGCCAGGTTCTGGTCCCTGAGGGGCTCTTTGCTTTGTTTTTGTTGCTGTTTGTCTTTTCCCCTAATGGGATGGATTGGGACAGGAGGAGGGGGAGGGGCCACTGGCTATTGGCCCAACAG
>PVLD010033546.1:0-13553 GCA_004027595.1 Dinomys branickii
CTGACTAAATTTGCATGTCTGTATATGGGTCCATACATCTACAATTCGAAGATATCAATGGATAAAGCAACAACTACTGTTGAGACCATATCACCTTGTCTATAGATTAGTTGTGATTGTACTATTTTCTATGATAATGGGTGTCTGTTTGTCAATATGTTTTTGTACTTTTATGTTTCTAAAATAAAAAAAAAAAGGTAAAGCAGAATTATTTTTAATAAATATTTGTATAAGTGAACAATTATAGTAATTTCTAGAGCCTTCATTTGAGTTAAACTCCTTTAGTAACATATACATTGTAAAATTTCCACATTTTAATCAACTGAACTATGGCATATATATATATATATATGGCTATACTTGCCAACCATAGGGTCCTGCGGGCAATGAAGATCTTTATGCTGTAGTACTTTGGTTGCTTTGCTTTGCTTTGCTTGTTAGTGGCACTGAGGATTGAACCAGGGCCTTCAAACTGAGCTATATCTCCAGTGTTTTTTTAAATATTTATCTATTTATTTATAAACAGAGTTTTGCTAATTTGCATAGGCTAGGCTCATATTTAATATTCTCCTGCCTCAGCCTCCCAGCATGCTGAGATTACAGAGACTGCTCTGATCCTTTCTTTTAGAGTCAGAGAGGTTAAATGATTTACATAAGATTATATGCTGCTCCATCTGTATAGCATTTTTTAGAAAAACAAGTAATATCTTTTTTAAAACTGGCACTCACATAAGGATCATGTTCTCTCGAACTGAAAATTTAAATCAAACATGAGGCCATTAACTTCAACGTCATCTGTTTTCCTGGCTGCGAGCACAGCTAATACAGAAGCAGCCACTGGGAACTATACGCTGAGTGCTCCAGCTGTCTTAGTTACCCTCTCATTGCTCAGACAAAACGCCCAGTACCCACAGGTTAAAGGAGAAAAGCTTCATTTTAGCTCACAGCTGTAGAAGTTTCAGTGCACGGGTGCTGGCTCCAAGGCAGCACGACATGGCAGAGGAGAAACACTACTGCAAGCAGCAGCAGCCTGCCTTCTCCTTCCCATTATTCCATCCAGGCCACACGCTTATTGACTGGTGCCACCTGTGCCCAGGGTATCCATGCAGTCACACCCAGAACTGTGCTAAACCAGTGGATTAATACAGCACCGCACCCATGACCCACTCATTCCCAAACCCCCCGCCCCCAGCACATGAGGTTTGGGGGACATTTCAGACATGAGCATGACACCAGATTTGCAGGCCATCTGTCCTTAGAACCCTTCCCAGAATGGGTCCGTTTTGGTGAGGTTGGGCACCAAATTCCAGATTCTACACGTTATTTGTGCTTCAAAGAGGTGAGTAGTCAGGAAAATGGGCTTACCTAGAAACAGTAAGAAAAAAATCTAGCTTGGGGCTAGAAAGTATTGTTGAGCACCTATTCTGCGTCTGACATTGTTAGAGCCTTTCAAATACATCTAAATTAGTTCTGACAGCAGTCTTCAATGAGAAAGACATTGTAATTGGAAATTTAGGGTCTGAGAAACTAAGTGACATAAAATATCACTCTTGCATATGGGGTTTCTTAGAAGCAGACTCTGAGTTAGAGATTCGTCTTCAGCAAGTTTGTTAGGGAGCATTCTCAGATCAGTGTCTAGAGGGGATGGGCAAGAAGCAGGACTGGCAGAGGAAAAAGCTGGACTTCAGCACAGTCTCAGTGTGGCCTCTTCTGATCTGCCCGGAGCTGTGGAGCTGCGATGGCCCTGAAGAGTTGTCCCTAGTTGGAATCAGGAGACCAGAGTTTTATACTCTGATGTCAACTTGCAGCAGCTGGAAGAAACAAGTTCTTTGGTTATAAATAGGATCAGAAACAGATCATGTGATCTTCATCAACCAGGCCAGAAGTAGCAAAGCTAAAAGATGAACACAGCTGTGACACCAGAGCCCATATACTTTTCCATGCACTGACTCTAAGACAATCACAAAGTTGGGTATTCACGTATCTCAAATTTTAGAAAATGACACATAGGAAAATAGTTCACATGCTGGTTCTGATAATGTGGCCTGCTGTCTTGACATCATTGAGACTTTTTCAATCATTGAACTTTTTTTTTTTTTTTTGGTCCTGGAACTCAAACTCAGGACTCAATGCTTCTCAGGCTTTCTTTTTAGTCCTAGGAATCAAACTCAGGACCTTGTGCTTCCCAGGCAGGCAATCATTGAACTTTAGTTCTGTTATCCATTTTTAAATGATTAAGACCTTTTATAAGGTTAGTCACAAAAAGTGGCTATACTTCTTAAAACAGACTCAACCAAAATAATGTCTGCTAAAGATTTAAAATATTATTTATGTAGTTTGTTTCTTTAGATAGCTTCCAAATGCTTCAGCTTAGAATTCAGGAATAATTCTGCCACTTAACTTCTATCACATGTGTAATATTTATTATTTTAAATATAGTGGATCACCTATAGCCTACTAGTTGAGGATAGATACAGGCTCAGCACTCCCAGGAGAAAACAACATGCAGGAACTTAAAAAACCTTAATTAAATGTATATGCTCTTCTCCTTGTTGTAGAAGTCTGAAAAGTGTAGCTAAAAGCTACCAACCATGTTATTGAACTGGGAAGTTGCTGTGGCTGAGCCAAAGTAAAACTCACGGTAGATAAAGCATTTATCCATTCTATAAATATTTACCGAGTATTGCTGTTAGGCAGATGTTATGGATTGTATCTAGATGTACCCCCAAAGCGTCATGCACTCACAGATGGGAAATTTTAAATGTGGCTAGATTAGGGTGTGATACCGAGATTAAGGGTGAGAGGCTTAGATCAAGGAGGTAGATAATGGGGCCCCATCAGCATGGGGGGCTCCACTCAATAGCCTTATGGACTGTGTGAAATATGAAAGGAGAGAGTGAAGGCAAGCCTGTTGCTGCTTGATGCTGCTGCTGCCTCTTGCTAGCCATGCCATGAACTGTTTCTCCTCTGCAGAAGCCCTTCCCGTGGCGCTCTGCCTTAGAGCCAGCCAACTGTAGCTTTAAACCTCTACAAACTATGAGCGAAATAAACCTGTCCTCCTTTAATTTCTGCAGGTATTCTGTCCCAGCAATGAAAAAAGTAACTAAGACAGCAAGCATCAATATCAAGTGCACTAAACACCACCCCAGTCATGATTTAGCAATTTCACAGAAACATGACTGGCTTTCTACTTCTATCGTTGTCTTGGTTACTTTTCTCTCATTACTGAGACAAACTACCTGACCCCCAGAGTTAAAGAAGGAAAGGTTTATTTAGCTCACAGTTGGTGTAGGTTTCAGTCCATATTCAGCTGGCTCCAAGGCAGAGTGGCACATGGCAGAAGGGCAACAGTTCACAGTGGCAGAAAATAACAAGAGCACAAAGGGAGGAGTGGCAGGAAGCAAGCCTCTTTCCCTCATATACTGTATGCAGTCCACCTGCCGCAGAGCGAGTGTAGCACTCACACCCGTAATCCCAGCATTGGACCATGAATCAGTCACAAACTCTAGAAGACCATCCCATGACTGAAGGAGGCTTTGTGGGAACACCTAGACACAAACCATAACAATCATAATGAGATATTCCTACTACCTTGATTTAGAGAAAGTAATCACTCTATATAATTTGTGAAGTCCATTATTTTTATGTTTATATAAAATAATTACCTAAGAGTTGGATGGTATAACATTCCACAATTTGTTTATATGGAAATCAAAGGTACTAGCATTTTGTTACCTTTTCCTTTTAAATAATCAGAACAAAAAGCAAGTGATATAGTGATATATTCCAAAGTGTACACTGGAAAGGCTGAGATTGTTTAAGAACATCTGGAAGGACTTTTCAATGTTTATGACAATATAATTTATACCTGCCCCTCACCACTTTGTTCCTGCCCCAGGCATCAAAATGTTTTCTTTTTTCTAGTGCAGTGGCTCTCCTAGTGTGATCTCCAGACCAGCAGGTATCACTACCATGTGCAAACTTGTTAGAAATACTAATTATTAAGTCCCTTTCCAGATTTACTAACTCAGAAACTCAGGAAAGGGGCACAGCCAAATGTGTGATAATAAGTTCTCTATGTAATTTTGATCCATTTCACTTCACTCAGTAAATATTTACTTGGGGCCATGAAATAATTGCCACACATTATTTATCCTTTGCCAATGGCATTTGTGAATTGCATATAATTATTTTTAAAAATATATTTATGTGATACACTACATATGTTGAGTATCCGTGTTCCCACAAGATCATTTAGATGATTCTGATGTACCCTCAAGTTTCAGAAGTACTGCTCTAAATCATTATCTACTAGACTGGCTGAAACATAAATATGGTATAATCCATACCAATATATAGAATTGTTGCACCTATCTTTAAAGAACAGGAGTCAAACAAATATCTAAGAATTCTTGGCAGCAGCATATTTTGCTGCATTTTCAGGCAATGAAGTACCTCAGCTAGAGCAGCAAATTCTACCAAAAAAAAAAACCCGCATGGATTTAAGTCCAATTCTTTGATTTTTCTGGCTGTAGCTTCTTAGGAAGTCATTTGACCTTCACAGTCATCTGTTACCTGTTAGAGAAGGACTTTGCCTGGGGAATTTGTATGGTGACTTCTAGCTCCTATGTTAGGTGATTCTAAGCAATCAATTATATATTTATTGATATTTATCTTGAATGTGCTTGTCTCAACATTTTTTGTTTCCTACTATTACTTAAAAGTATAACAGGATTTCTTACAATTCAATAATTATAATGAGATAACACAATTAATAAGCAAGCGAAGGCTCTGAATAGATAGTTCTCCAAAAATATACTAATGACCAACGAACACATGAAAAGATGCTCAACATTGCTATCAGGGAAATGTGATTCATACTTAGAAATGACCCCTGAAAATATAGCTCAGGGAGATGTAATTCAAAGTGAGATATGAGGGCCAGGGATATAACTCAGTGGCACAGTGCCGGCCTAGCAAGCATGAGGTCATCAGTTTGATTCCCCGTACCACAAAAAAAAGGAGAGATAAGTTCACACCCACTAAGATGACTAAAAGAGACTGGCAATAAAAATTATTAGCAAAGATGTGGAGAAATCAGATTTCTGATACACACTTGGTGGTAATGCACAATGGTACAGCTCTTTGGAAAATGGTTTGGCAGATTCTTTAAGCAGTTAAACATGGACTTTCCATTTGACCCAACAATCCTACTCCTAGCCATTTACCAAAAAGAATCATCAATATATGCCACAAAAAGTTCTACACGTTCAGAATGACTGATTTGAAGACAACAATATGCAGTATAAGAACCATTGTTGAATTGCAAACTATCTTGTATGATGAAGCTCTGTATCATTTCCAATGTTTATTTTTTCTTGTTATCGTCTTTGATTGTTTGATCAATTTTACATTCAAGAATCTGGTAAACTGAGCAACTTCATGGAAGATACTAGTATGTAATGTAGCAACCATTGTTAATACCTATCATTTTGTTTTGAGGTCATGTATCATTTTCATTGTTTTTCTGTTTTGTTTTTGTCCTCGTTGTTTTGTTAGCTTTTTCTCTTTAAAATAAAAAAAGTTCTACACAAATGTTCAGAGCAGCATTATTCAAGATAGCCAAAAAAGTAAAAACAATACAAATATACATCAATGATAAATGGATAAACAAAATGTAGTATATGGAATATTCTATAAAATGGTATATTATTCAGCAAAAAGTGAAGTACAGATATATTGCATAATATGGATAAACATCCAAAATATTATGTTAATATTAAAATGACAGTCACAAAAGACTATACATTATATGATCACACATGTATAAAATGTCCAGATGAGGCATATTCATAAAAATTCATAGAGACAGAAAATAGATTCATGGTTACCCAAAGCTAGAAAGGCTTGAGAGAAATGGCAGAAGGCATGACTGCTTTGGGGTAGGAGGTTTCTTTTAGGATAGTGAAAATGTTCTGAAATCGTGCTGACAGGTGTATAATTCTGTGAATTTACTAAAATCTATTGAATTGCATACTTTAAATGGATGGGTTGTATGGTATGTGACTTGTACTTCTATAAAGCTATTATAAGACAAATGCCTTTGTGACTATGGTAGCCTGGCACAGTAATACAATCCAACTGTATCTCATTTGTTACTTTAAAACTCAAGAAATTCAGATGCAGTGTAGATTGGTCAACACATAATTCTATGTCATTTTTATTCAACCGCAAACTGCTAACAAAAGATGTTTCCTGAGGCCAGGCCCCAGGAGCATGGAACACACATATCTTTGACGGGCAGACTGACCAGAACCCACAAGATCCAGGACAGCCTGTCCGGGTGCACAGAGTAATCAGTGAGACCAGCAAGGTGGAAGGGTCTAAAGCAGCAGTGAAGAGCCAGCAGGTGGGCTCTGGGGCACTGCACCAACAGAAGACCAGTCCCAACCCCCACACCCAGAGCCGGGATCAGCTCCATACCCAGCACAAGTCCCATGGCAAACTTGGATGAAGTACAGAGCACGTTTCTGGGATCTGACATGAGCACTGTCACAGAACTGTGAACACCAGAGGTATTTTACTACTTTTATTCTCCCTTGTTTGTCTGGTTGGTTATCCTTTTCTTATCTGGTCAGAAGTCATGTTGTTTTGTTTTGCATTTTGTGGTTATTTTTGGTTTTAGATTTTTTTTTCTTTTCTCTCTTGTCTTTCTCAGGTCTACTTTTTTCTTTTCTTTTTATCTTCCTTTCTTTTCCATTCTCTTCTTTCTTCCTTCTTGTCTTCACTGTTTAGGCTTCTTACCTATCTTTTTGGTTTTCTTCTGTTGATCCTCTTTCCTCAACTACTTTTTAAATTTAAACTTTCAAATGAATAAACATTGTCTCTGTCCTTTCTGATTACTACTATGCATTCTATCTCATTCTTTCCTCCACGTCCTTCAGTTTCCCAGAACTCAAGTGATCATCCTTTGACCTCCAGCCCTGACCCTACTACATTTGACCTCATTGATCATTTATACTGCACCCCACCCATTTTAACACCCCAGCCCCCTGCAAAAGTATGAAACACTTCACTAAGGGGAAAATCACTGCATGCATGTACATGGTATATGTTTGTGTTATGTAACTTTAGAACTTGTTCCTGTGGTCAAAGGTAGAAGACTAATGGTTATCATAGTTGGTCAGTAGTTAAACTGTTCTTGAAACTATTGTTATTACTAATTGTACTACTTTAGCCAGGATGTCATGCGTGTTATAGTCAGTTTTTCTCCTCTTTATGTTAAAGCTGTGATTGTATGGGGTCATAATCATCACCACAGCCCAGTACAAAATGATTTGGTGCTGAGCCAAATAGTAACTTTGCATACTTTACAAACTGGGAAGGTAGGGCCTTGGGATATCTATAAATAACCACCTACATCTAGAGGACATCCTTGAAGGAAAGACATCCTATAGGGAAGACTCAATATAATGGTAAAGGTATCATAAGAAATTGGCAAGTATCAACATAGAAACCAAAATAAAATAGAAAATAGAAAACGACAAGATGCAGAAGCAAAATGCAACCCCATAGCCCAGCCCACCCAGCACAAGCCTGGAACACAATGAAATGATGAAATTGGAGGTCAAACACTGGAACTTTCTGAAATGATGGCAACAGAAGTGAAAAAACAAGTGGACCAGACTAAAGTCAAATGGATCAAAGATTTAAATGTTAAAGCAGAAACGCTAAATCTACTGGAAGAGAAAGTAGATCAAAATCTTGAAGACATAAGGGTAGGCACAGTCTTCATGAGCAAAACCCAAATTCCGTGGGGAACACTTCAAAGAATCAATAACTAGGATCTTATCCGATAAGAAAGATTTTATATTTCAAAAGAAATCACAATCCACAGAGTGGGAAAACATTTTAGCTAACAGTCCCTCAGAAAAAGGACTTCGATTTAGAACATATAAAGAATTGAAAACACTCATATCCCCGGA
This sequence comes from Dinomys branickii, assembly GCA_004027595.1. Taxonomy (NCBI): domain Eukaryota; kingdom Metazoa; phylum Chordata; class Mammalia; order Rodentia; family Dinomyidae; genus Dinomys; species Dinomys branickii. Next base: position 7,986 of record PVLD010033546.1, read on the forward strand.
TTTAAAGACCCAATCAGACAATGGGCATCTGGGATGAAGATGCACTTCTCAGATGAAGAAATACAAGTGGCAAACAAATACATGAAAATATGTTCAGCATCACTGGTCATTCAAGAGATGCAAATTAAAACAACACTGGGATTCCATCTCACCCCAGTCAGGATGGCAACCATCAAGAAATCAACCAACAACAATTGCTGGTGGGGCTGTAGGGAAAGAGGAACTCTTCTCCACTGTTGGAGGCAGTGTAGACCGGTGCAACCACTGTGGAAATCAGTGTGAAGATTCCTCAGTAAACTAGTATTAGAGGTCCAACTTAACCAGGCCATTCCCCTTCTGGGTATTTTTTCAGAAGAATTCAAAACATCATAGCACAGTGATATATGTGCACCCATGTTTATAGCAGCACAATTTGTCATAGCAAAATCTTGTAAACAACCCAAATGCCCATCAAATGAGGAATGGATAAGAAAAATGTGGTATTTTTATACAACAGAATATTACTCAACTATAAAGAAAGATAAACTTGAGGATTTTATAGGTAAATGAATGTAACTAGAGACCATACTCATAAGTGAAATAAATGAGACCCACATGTGTAAACACCATATTGTTTCCCTAGTATAAGAACATGAAATACTAAATAAAATCCAAAAGATACAAGAGATATTGTGAAAGGGAAAGAAATTGTTCAATAGGAAAGAACAACTAGGATGAGGGAAAGAAGGAAAGAAAGAAAGAAGGAAAGGAAATTTTATATACACACACACATACGGAAGGTAGCAGAGATAATTGTACTACTAATTTCTATTGGTTTATTGAAAGGAACAGTTAATGTTTAATTGTCTGATCAATATTGCATACTTTGATAATCTGATCAACTACTTTGAAGATAACAAGTAATACAACAATCATTGTGTATTTCCTATCTTGTTTTGAAATTCTGTATCATTTTTATAGTTTTTGTGTTGTTTTGTTTCTGTCTTGGTTTTTGTTATTTTGCTTTTGTTATTTTCTCTTTAAAACAAAAAACAAGTGGAAAAGGCTATGGAGAAAATAATCTCTTAGGTACAAAAAAAAATGATGCTTAAAATCAAAGCTATTAGAGAATACTAAAAGATGAGCTTAGATAAATGATGGAAACAAAAAAATGCCCAACATAGAGGAGAAATGGAATCCATTAAACAGATCCAAAATCCAAGAGATTAAAACCTCCATTGAAAGTTTGTGCAACAGATTGAATGAATAAGAGGTTAAACTATCAGATCTTGAAGGCAGAATTGCAGCTAGTGGTCAGGAAAATAAAGATATTTTAAAAATAGCAAGAGACCATGAAAAATCAATCCAACAGCCGCAAGATGATGGAGAGAACAATAACATAAGATTGCTTGGGGTCGATGAGAAAGCTAGAGACTGCACAAAGCCATAGAAAAACTCTTCACAGAAATAATAGCAGAAAACGTCCTAAGCATGGATAATAAAGAATGTGACATATAAAAAAATGAAGTATAGAACTCTAAACACCCATGACCAAAATAAAACTGCACTAAGACATATAATAATTAAAATTCCAGAAATTCAGCACAAGAACAGAATATTAAAAGCTGTTAGAGAAAAGAAGCAGACCACCCATAAAGGAAAGCCCCTGAGAATTGTGGCAGACTTTTCAACACAAGCATTGAAATCAAGAAAAGCTTGGAGTGAAGGATTTCAAGTCCTGAAAGAAAATGACTTCCAGCTCAGATTGATGTACCCTGCAAAACACTCTTCCAAAATTAATGAAGAAAGAAGGTATTCCATGACAAAGAACAGCCAAAGAAATTCATGACTACCAAACCACCCTACAAAGAGTACTGAAATATATTCTAGAAAGAGATAAAAATGGCCATAATTCCAAGAACAACAACAGAAAGAAACTACCAGGCAGGGCAAGCAATTAAACAGAGAGGAAAAGCAGGGAACCAACAGCAGGAAGATATCATGACAAAGATAAACCAATACATATCAGTTATAACCATCAATGTAAATGACCTCAATTCACCAATCAAAAAAATAGACTAGTGGGACTTCTGGGAAGATGGCGACCAGATAAGCAGCAGAGGAATATCCTCCTGGAGGATCGCCACCCAGACACTGAAATATAGCAATGTGAGAAAGACAAGAAGGAGAGAAGCAGGTCCCCTGGTCCCAGGAAGGACTTGAAATGAGAATTGAAGCCATCGGAAAGATCACACAAGATCCCTCCCTGAGGAAAAGCTCAGGCGGCCACCATGGCACAGTTGGAAGAGGAAGAGGAGAAAGAGGGAGTCACCGCCCCATACACACCCTCGGCCCACTCCCTCATTCCTACACTCACAGCTTCAGCTTTGGAAGCCTGAGCTTACAGGAGCCTCCCAACTCAGCCAGAGGAGAGCGGAATTCTGAGAGCTGGGCCAAAACTGGAGCAGAGAAAGTGCAGCCTGGAAAAGAAGCAACAGCAGTTGGGAGGTGTTGTCAAACCCAGCGTGATGATGAAAAGGTACATCAGCCATTAAAGCAGAATGCCCACTCTGCAGCAAGCCATTCTAATCAGCGACCTGAGGCAAGGTAGAGACAAGGCAACCAGTACACAGCCCACCATACCCAGCTCTGCACCTGCCCGAGGCTGTGGCCTGATACCTCTCCCCTGTGAGAGCAACTACCAGCAGAGAGCAGCAGAGAGCAGTGGCAGTGACCCTAGGACCACAGCAATTCCTGAGGATCCAGCCAATGAACAAACAGGAACTGGAGCACAACAGTAAGAGAGAGGTACAGATGGAGGTGGGACAGATGGCCCCACATGCTTCCCACTCCAACACCAAGCAGGAAGAACGAGCTGAGGTACTGAGCTCCAGCTCCCACCCTGAACTCCCTCTGTGAGCACCTTGAGACTTGGTGCTCTCCACACCTAACATGTGTTCCTGACAGCAACAGGCTAAGTCCACAGGCTTCAGTACCTGCTCTAAACTACTAATATGAGCACCAAGAGGGACTTCATACTGCTTGTGTATATGAACCTTGTATGAACCCATAGCGACAAATTTTATGAAAAGCAGCAGTCCTGGAGACCAGGAGATGACAACATGCTCTACACAGAAGACCCAAGAAACTCCTCCAATTGTCTCCTAGAACTTAGCTAAACTTATTACACACCCTGGACTACTGAGCACAGGTGGGGGGAGACCTCACACCACTTGTGCCCAGCATTGTAAGTGTCCCCAATGCCCAGTTATGTAAGGGGTGGGGAGCGGCAGTACTGGAGATTGAGAGGTGCTGGGCAGGGATAGCCTCCAAAGAGTAATAGGCTGCCTGCAGGGTGACACTGATGGCCTACAAGGGGACCCCAGGGGCCCTGACATGGAGCACAGCAGCCTGTGGGGGCAACGGGGTTCCTTGCAGGTTTCATGAAAATCCTGAGGACCTGGACTAGGCCCCCGGGTGCATGGTGACCAGTGACAGAGTGGAGCCTGGTGGTGCATGGGGCCAACCCCACAAACTCGACCAGGCCCCCTGGGCGTGCAGTGATGGGGCAGAGCCTGGCAGTGCACGGGGGCAACCCCATGGACTTGAATGGGCCTCCGAGTGCCTTGAGGACTTGTCAGTAGGGTGCTGCATAGTGTGCCTGGGTCCCTACCTATGTACTGTCATTGAGGTTGGGTGCTTTTCCACCTAATGCCATAGTAATTTGTGTACACCCATGTTTGTTGCAGCGTAATTTGAAGCCGTCAGGTGTCTTCACAATGTGAGAACCTGTGGGAATGAATAAAACCAAAAGTACAGTTATTATCAGAAGGAAGACAACTGATTGGGTGGGAGAACAGCAGAGATGAAGGTGGAGAAAATTGTTTGATTAATCATATGTGCCTTTATTTGTATAACTGAGTAACAAATGCGAAAATAACATTATGTAATACAGCAACCATGGTTAATCCCCTATTATGTTCTCTATAATTTTGTATTTCCTTTATTGTTCTTGTGTTATTCTGGTTTATGTCTGTTTGCTTGTTGATATGTCTCCATTCTTTTGTCTTTAAAATAAAAAAAAAATTTCCAAAAAAAAAAGACTAGCAGAATGGACCAAGAAAAGAAATCCAGTATGCTATATACAAGAAACATATTTAATTTACAAATAAATTCATAGATTGAAAATCAAAGGACAGAAAACAATACTGCACATGACAGGAACCCAGAGAAGGGGGGGGTAACTATTCTGTTTGCAGAAAAAGTGAACTTCAAACCAAGAATTAACCAAAGAGATGAAAGGCACTACATACTTGTTAGGGAAAACTTCAATGGAAGAGATAACACTCATAACTATATATGCACCAAATATGGGAATACTTGACTATATAAGATAGTTATTAATGGACATGAAAAAACAAACAAAAAGCACTTCCGGGAAGATGGCGACCGGGTAGGCAGCAGAGAGAGAACCTCCCAGAGGATTACCACCCAAACAATGAAATATAGCAATATGAAGACAGAAATGAGGACTTCCGGGAAGAAGACGACCAGCCGAGAGAGTGAGTGCGGAGGGAAGAACGGCTTCAGCTCCTGAACCCGACAGAGAACGCGCTACTGGAAAAAACTGCGCCAAACCGGGCAGCGCTCCAGGATCCTGCTCAGAACCCCACCCCCGCAGCCAGCGCTGCGCAAACTGGAGCAACAGCGACCGGCCGGCGGGATTTCTGAGTCGGGGAAAATCCCCATCCAGGGAAAAACACCTGAACGGCACTCCTGTTTGCACGATCACAGGGTGAGTTAAGTGCGCGCTCTAACCGGTTTTTCCTGAATCGGCAAGAAGCTCAGCCCAGCGAGAGACATCAAAGCAGCTTTAAGGACTGTGGGATCTCCCGGATGGGAAGATCTACTTAGGTGCCCCAGCGGGTTTTGTGAGGGGGGAAGGAGCTCCACCCAGGGAGGAACACCTGAGTGGCCTATCTGCAAGAATCCTGGGGTGGCGAGCTGTTTATTCGCCCGGCCAGGTCTTGGGGTAGGGAGTAGAAGTGGAAATCTCAGCAGACAGCTTAAGGGACATTCTCCCAAAGAGAAGTAACCATTGGAGCAGCCTCTGCAGCAGACCTTTGCCTGCTGAACTGTCTGTGGAATTTATAGCTCCACATTTTGAATCTGATAACCAAAAATGGGAAAACAGAGGAACAAAACTCAGTCTCAAAACTCAACCCCACCCAGAACAAGTTTTGAATGTGAGGATGCAGGGGAACCAGGAAATCACATACCTGCAAGTTATGAAACGATTGCATCCGAAATGAAACAACTCCAACAGGCCATAAAAGAGCTTAAAGCAGAAATAAGCCACATACCCACAATGATTTTTCAGATAAAAAACAAGCTGAAAACAATGACGGAAGAAATGTTCCGTGCACATAGAGAAGATATAGACAAAAGACTAGAAGAAAATAGGAAACAAATGGAAACGTTACAAGAGCAATTTAGGAATGAATTACCAAGAATGAAACAGGTCCAAAGAGAATTCCAGGATTTGAAAACTAACGCTGAAAGCATGAAAAACCGTTTAAATGAAACCGA
>PVLD010033547.1:0-13552 GCA_004027595.1 Dinomys branickii
TCTGTCTTTGGATGTTTGGTTTTTGTGTTTTTCTGTTGTTGAGAGGATTAATGGTCTGACCAATTTTGCATGTCTGTATATGGGTTCATATATTTACACTTCGAAGATATCAATGGATAAAGCAATAACCACTGTTGAGACCATGTCACCTTGTCTATAGATCAGTTGTGATTGTACTATTTTTTATGCTAATTGGTGTGTTTGTTAATATGTTTTTGTACTTTTATTTTTAAAAAAAGGAGAACATATGTAGATGTTAGCTATTGAACACAGTTTTCTAACTCTCCTGTTGATAGTGAGTTATTAGGCAACACATACATAGCTCTACACACATTCGTACATCAGTGAGAACAGTTTTTCACTAATCAACTAATACAACTTCTTCAAATCTGTGTATCTGAAATGTAGAAATAATTAATATTGACAAGTAATTCCATGAAGCTATCAAATTCAGTATTATTGCTAGGACCCTCAAAGCCTCCCGCTCATTCTAAAAGATGATATTATACTCTGTCTTGCATTGCCTTAAATTTTATTTCCACATGGGGAAATTGAGACAAAAAACAGTGTACCCCAAGCCATATAAATACTAGATGCCACAACTAGGAGTTAGCTCAGGTAGTTTGAAAACAACTCTCATTCTCTTAAATTATTACTCTATATGGACATAAAAGGTAATGGATTTCTTAGTAACCATTGATCAAGCTTTACTTTATTTGTAACTATGAGATATAAAGGTCTTCCTTCGCTTGTATTTTATGGTTTATTTTTACTATATGTTTGTAATACATAATAAATACATTCATTATGAGAAATTGGTACATATACATATCATCTCTTAATCCATTTTACCTACCCGTCTCCCTCCCTCCGTCTTCCTTCATCCCCCAACCCCTTCCAATCAATGGAAGTCTATCATTCTTATCCATGTGAATAACCAATGTTCCCAACAACATTTATTGAAGATTGCCTTTTCTACAGTTTGTTTTCTTAGCAATTTTGTTGGTAATCATTAGGCTAGCAATGTGTAGATTTACTTCTTGGTGGTTTCTTCTGTTCCATTTGTCCATTTGTCTGTTTTGCATACCAGTACCATGTAGTTTTGATTACCAAAGCTTTATAATATTTTTTGAACCCAAAGTGATTCCTCTTGTTTTTCTGTTTTTGTTCAAAATGGTTTGGGTTATTCAGAATGTTTTTTGGTTTCACATTAATTTTAGATTTTTTCTAGTTTAATTTTTATGCCATTGGCATTTTTATAGAAATTTCATTAGATTTTTAAATCATTGTGAATAGTATGACAATTTTAACAATATTATCACTTTCAGTTCATGAATGTAAGATTTTTTCAACTATTTTATGTATCTGCTAAGTATCTTTTATCAGTTTATTATGATTTTCATTGTAGATATCCTTCAATTCTTATTAAAATAATCAGTTAGAGGGTTGAAGATATAGGTCAGTGACATAGTGCCTGCCTGGCAAGCACAAGGTCATAAGTTGAAGTCCCAGTACTAAAATGTATAAATGAAAATAAAATGCAATAAAATAATCAGTTTGCTACTTTACCTTTGCAGAGCTTACAAATATAATTGCTTTCTTCCCATATATTTTAAATAATTTGCTGTTAGTATACAAAACTGCAGAGTTTATGGCTGACTTTGTATTCTGTAACATTACTGAATTCACTTATTAGTTCTAATAGCTTTTATTTTTGTTGCTGCTTTGGTGGTTTTCCCTATACAAAATCATGTTGCATGCAAACTAACAATTTCACTTATTTTCCAATTTGAGTGCCCTTTCTTTCTTTTGCACAATTGCTTCCACAAGGACTTGCAGCACTGTGTGTACTAAAAAGTGACAAATGTGAACATATTTGACTTATTGCAGATAGTACAGAGAAAGCTTTTAGGCTTTTCACATTCACCTGCTAGCCATTGGCTTGTAATAAATGGCTTTTATTATGTTCAGGTGTAGTCCTCGGGTAAATAATTTGTTCAGTTATTTTATAATGAAGAGTTTTTGAATTTTACTGAAAGAGTTTTCTTCATCAATTCTGTTGATTTGGTGTATTATGTTCAGTGACTTGTTTATATTGATCTAACCTTTCATTCCTAGAATAAATCTCACTTTGCTGTGGTCAAAAAAAATCCTTTCAAACATACTGTTGGACTCAGTATATATTGTTGAGAATTTTTGTATCTATGTTTATCAAGAACATTGACCTATAGTTTTGTTTTTGTGCTTGTTGTTTTAACTTTATCTGGTTTTGCTATCAGGTTAAAGCTTACCTCCCAGAATGTATTTGGGGCAATTCCTTCCTTTTATATTTTTTGAGATCATTAACTAATTAGAATTAGTTATTTCATATGTATTTGGTAAAGTTCAGCAATCAAGCCTTTTAACCATGAGCTTTTATTACTTATGAAATCGCATTACTTGTTACTAGTTTTCTCTAGTTTTCTATTTCTTAATGATTAAACCTTGGTAAGTTGTATGTGTCTATAGATTGCTTCCACTTATGTGAGATTATCAAATGTGCTAGTGTAGCCATTCACCACAGAATCAAATGATCTTTTATATTTCTGTTGGTCACTTGTATTTTTTTCTTTCTACCTCTGATTTTATTTGATTCTTCTCCCTCATTTTTTTATTTATTTCAGATAAGAACTAAAATATTTTGTTTATCTTTCTGAATAAGAACCACTTTGTTTTATTTATTTCTGTATATTTTTGTCTCAATTTTACTTGTTTATTTTGTCCTACAAGTCTATTTTGTTTGTGCTGTGTTTTAATGCAATGATAGGTTTTTATTCTGACATAGTTATATTTTATGTGGTATTGCTTGGTATAATCTTCCTTCTTATTGTGGTTTTTGTTGTAGCCCATAGGCTTTAGTATGCTAGTATGTTGTGTATTCCTTTTTATTTGATTCAAGTATGATTTTAGTTTCTTTACTGATCTTTGATCTATTGGGTTTTCAAAAGTATGCAAATTTCCATGCTTTTTGATAGTTTCAAATTGTTTTCTTCATGATTTCTAGTTTGGTTTCATTGCAAAAAAAGATTCTCAATAATATTAAATTTTTGAAGTTGGTTGATATTCATTTCTGCCCTATCATAAAATATGTCTTATAAAATATGTTCTGATGAGAAAAATGTGCATTTGGCCACTTCTGGAGGGAATATTCTGTAGAAATTTGTTAGATTCATTTGCTATAGCAAATTTTACTTTGCTGTTTCCTGGTTGATTTTCTGTCTAGATGGTCTGTCCATTGCTGAAAAAGTGATATTAAAGTTCCCAACCCTTATTGTTTTGGAGTCTGTGATTCCCTTTTTGTCTGCCAATATTTGCTCTATGTATGTGTGTGTCCCAACATTGGGTGCATGTATATTTAGGGTTATTGCTGAAGTGACATGTTTATTATCACTCCATTGACTCTTTTTCACTTAAATTCTATGTTATATTACTCTGGTTAGACCTGCTTTCTGTTTTTAAACTTCTTGATGGTCTATTTTATCCTTTGTCAAATTTTCCAAGTCGAATGATTGTTCCTTGTTTCTTGCTCATACTTCTGATAGCCTGTTATTTTTCTAAATGTGTTACTTATCCTCACATGATTTATATTCTTTTTCTGACACTTTCAATGTTCATAATCTTTGCAGGTTGATTTAATTCAGCAATATGTCAATTCTGTTAAAAATTCTCTGAAGGGTTTTGCTTTCCTGCATCTTTAATGAGTTTTTATCAAACCAACATTAGATACATAAATATACAGATAAAACTGTGATTCAATATCAGGAACCCAGTAAGATAAATTCATTTGTTTGATTAGTCAAATGAAAGAAAATACAGCCATGCACCACATAATGGCATTTCAGTAAATGATTGACCATATGTGAAAGTGGTTTCATAAGATTGCATCACCTACTGATATGATATATATGTTTATATTAAGCTGTGCAAGTACACTCTGTAATATTTGAACCATGACAGAATTATGTAAGGCCTGCTTTGCAGAACTTTATCCTGTCATTGTTTCATGACTGCATATCAACATAGATCTAAAGTTATAGCATATAACATTTATCAGCCATTGTACATTTCTTCCTTTAAGGAAACAATAAAATAAGGATATAAAATATTTCTTAATACAGTAAATATGTTCACCATAATCAAACTATCCGAGAATAATGTAGTGGTAATACAGGCATAAAAGGCTAAAATTGCTGTTTTAAAAATGCATGTTTTGCAAAAGGAAACATAGATGATGGAATTTCTAGTGTGCTGATAGACAGATCTTTTTCTCCTTTTTACTTCTTTTGTTCATTTTGGTACTGAATGAAACCCAGTCCATCACACTGAGGTATATCTCCAGGCTTTATTAGTATTGAGACAGGATCTCACTAGTCATTTAGTTCCCCAGGTTGGGCTCAAACTCGTGATCCTGATGCTTCAGCCCACCAGAGTACTGGGATTTCGGGCTTGCATCACGACACAGTTTAGAAATGTTTCTCTAGGACTTCTGAGCAAAATCTGCACATTTTTCACAGGTACAGATGTGACCTCAATGATAATGCTCTTGGGCCAAAATCTAGAAAATGTTCATATTTGCAAACATCTACTTACAGAGAACATATAATGCAAAAAGTTTGTCTCCATCTATCTTGGATATTGATATGAGCCCTGAACACAAAGAATAACGGATTGAGTCAACAGGAAACTTCATTTTCAGACAGCGCTGCTGTCATCAGTTCTGTTCTAGTCAGGGGCAGATGTGAGACAGGGATGCTGCACTGTTATACCTGTAGGTTTCTGTGCTTGTAGATCAATTAATCTGGAGGTTATAGTCAAGAGTGAACATGTATGTGTTGGACTTTTACAATCAATGATTTCACTTGAAGTCATAGAACAGGAATCTAATATTCATGGTTGAGTAAAAAAACTGCAATGATTGAAAATGTACAAAATGATATGCGTGAAACATCACAAGGAACAAAGAACTAGAGAGGTGTGGGAGAGACGGAACGAAGGGAAAAGAAAAAAAGGATAAAAGAAGGATAAAGTGCAAATAAAACTTTATATATAAGGAGGGGAAGAAGGGTTGAAAGGAAACGAAAGGACTGGGCAAAAAGAGGAATCGAGATATATTATATTCACGTACAAATTCTTTATGATGAATGTTATCATTATGTGAAACTAAATTCTACCAATAAGCTTACTAAATAAAAACATCCTTGAAACTTACAATATTCATTAAATTATTAGAGGCTATACATATTCTCACAATAAAGAAACTTGCTGGTTTAGAAAAAAGGTCAGAAAACACCTTTGTGTTTTTTTAGAAAACACCTCTCTTATAAGGGCCCAATTGTAAATATCTTACAATTCAGAGGCAACAAGTTGCATCTAATTAATTCTGTACTTGTTATGAGAAGCAGCTGTAGGAAATACCTGAAAAAGTAGACCTGGCTGCAACACAAAAATGAGGCAGAGAGTTGATTATGTCTCATGTGACATAAGTTTAATTCATTGACCATTTCCCAAACTCACTTGATCATTTGATTTTTTTCTCCCACATCCAAAATAATAACCTACACTGTGAACCAATATAAATTAAGTTGAAAAATCCTACTGCATAACCAAAGATAATTTCTAAATTGTTTTCTGGTTTTAGCTTTATATACTATTTGCAGCATATGACATAGTCTCCAAAAATGTAAATGTAGCATAAAAGCAACATGTTTTCTTAATCTGCTATATTCAATTTCATTGCACATGGGATTCAGTGTTTATTCTCTTTCAACTTGCTTCCTTTAATAATGTATCTCTATTGTGATTACAAGAGAATATTTTAGGGCAAATCAATTTCAAGGTATAGTATAATAATTGCAAGCAACAAAACATAAAACCCTGGATGTACAATTACAAATTAATGTATGTTTTAATTTTTACACATTGTATGATTTTTCCTGGCCTAAATTTGTAGTGACATATCTAGCAAATGAGAACTCCAATGCCAACTGTGCAGCAGACAAAATAAATCATGTTGTATCTGCTTTCCATACCTAACTCAGCTCCATCTAAATCACAGTGTTTTGTAATTTAGTACCGTTAGGAAGTTCAAGCAAAATTTAAAGACATACTATAAACTAATTAGATAGATTTTTCTCCTTGCACTGTGTACTTATACTAAATGAAATACATTTAATAAATATAAACATGTTTACTAAAAATTTTCCTCCTGAAACACTGATACATCTTTACTACATATTTTCTCTTCATTTGTTAACATTAACTATATCTCGAAACAAGATATTCCTGAAAATTTTAAGGAAAGTATGTATATTGAAGAGATCAAGGTTCATCTTTGGTTTAGTCACAGGCTGAGTTTGGCAAAAATCACTTTTTTTCTTAATTGTCAGTTTTGTCGTTGATAAAATATGGTAAGTGATTTTTACATGATCCCTACGATAATTCCGTAGCATCTGATAAATGGAAACGTGAATGGCATTCCTGGATCTTAGTGAGCACTTCAGAAAGGGTAGTTACACCTAAAAAGAAAATTTTATTAAATACTTATTTTATTCATTGTACTCACCGTGACTTATTTGTGGTTTACATATGTTTAGAAGGCAAATTTTACCCTGTAGGAAGTCCACTTGAGGGAATCAACAGAAGAATAAAAATGTGTTTTAATAACATTTCCTTATAAGATATTGTGCTTGTTTCACATATGGATTAGAAGCCATTTTGAATACCTCCTAGTGTGGTAAGTGCCATACCGAGTATAGCAAGTATAGCAACAGTAAGACATCATTATTCATTCACATGACAATTCCATAGCATTCCTTGGGGAAAGCCAAACTTGTATTACTAATAGTTGTTCAAATGCGCTAATATTAGAAGCATCCAATCAACAAAGCTCCCTTTCAAGCTGGTATGCTGGTGCATGCCTGTAATCCAAGCACTCTGGGAGGCTGAGAAACGAGGAGGATGAATTCCAGCCCAGCCTGGGCAACTTATCTAGATTCTATCTCAAAATTAAAAATAAAAAGTTTGGAGATTAGTTATCTAAATGTGAAAGCCCTGGATTCCCATGCACACACAAAAGTCTCCCTTTTCACTAATGATTTCCATTCACAAAGCTCTCTCAGCAGACTGAACTGCAGTTTCATTGTGGTACTCTATTCCACACGGCTTACAGATGAGATAGCCCCAACTATTCCCCTTCAGATGAAATATATGCTACCTGTATTTTACTGACACTCATAGATCAGAAAGTATATTGAATTCCACTTTACACATAAGGGCAAATCGTTATGTAATACAATTTATCAAAGAGTATGTGCCACAAAAAGGCAGTCTGGGTCAAACTTACTTTTAAAGTAGCTCTTATGAAGGTTGTATGAGAGTGTTCATTATCATACACTTTTTAAAGAAGAGATACTCTGAACTTAACCCCAGATGGTTTTGGGCAATCACTGCCTAGTATAAGTACAGCTATTTGAACATCTCCATCGTGGAATCTGGTTTGCTGCCCATAGGCCTCTATACATAGCAGTTTCAATTAGAGAACCTGGCCTATTCTTTAAATGCTCCCAGAGGACATGATCTAATTCTAAATTCCAATCTTCATTAGTACAATTTAGTCTCAACCCTTAATCTCCTGCCTAATTTACTTCTGTTTATCTACTGTTTTAGTCTGACCTCTATAAAACTGAATGGGTTTCTTTTGCACTATTATAAATATCTCACCTGAGGAATGTTTCACTGGGATTCTAGTCAGCAAGCTAAAGAACAGGAGACGCAAAGTATTAGCTCCTTGTCCATCAATTTACAGACATCTCAGCCTGTGGCCCTTGGGTAACTGTTTATCCACCTGGTCACCTTTCTTTTCATCTTTCTTTAGAAAATGTATATTTATCTTTCAACCTGAAGCCATCTGTAGTTTTTCCATAGCAATTGCCTTTGTGTTTTCTTTGTTTTTCACTAAATAAAAAAATTCTTCAAGGACAGAGATCTACATTTCTTTTATTTTTTTTACTGTGTAAATTATCAATGGGAAATCTGCTATGTTATGTAAAGGTATTGCTCTATTTTAAAGAATACGTTGTAGGTTATGAAGCAAATCTTTTAAATATTCACACTTTGTTGGGATCTCCAGATCAAATGGCTTTCACTGTGCTCCTAAAATAATGGCAATTTGTCTCCATCCTCTACTTGCATGCAGAATTCAGTGCTTCTGTAGTGCTCCTGCCACTGACTCTTTAATTCTGGGCTCCAAACTTCCCAAACCTTCACTTTTCCTTCTGTCTTTGTCCTTGGCAATTTCACTGACTTTAACCCATTTTGAGTCAGATCTGAATTCAAAACCCTGGTCCAATACTTGATGGTCATGTGACTTCAGGAGACCCATTTGCTAGCTCCTTTTTTCCTCGGTAACCATCAGAATCCAATTGTTTGCATAGTTACGTAACACCACAATTGCAATATTCCCAAAACGTGTCTATATTTTAGTCTCCCTCAGCTAGTGCACTATTTGATAGAGGTAATCAATCAATAGAGGTGGATGGCACACGTGAATGCCTTTAGGGTTCTCCGTGGCCTGAGAGACAAAGGAAGTAATTCGTTCATCCATTGTCTTGTGTTGGAGTACACACTCATTTGTCCTCCGTTACAGCATTTTGAGGTGAGGTAGTCATGGGCTCAGATTTGGGCCTTGTCAGTTGTTACCGCTGCCTGAAGTTTTCTTCTCCATGTACAACTTCTCCATTTGGCTACGGACTCCTTAAAGGCTGAAAGGATATAATATTCACCTTTATTTTCTTTTACAAGTGATCATATGCAATCAAAATCTGAGTTCCAAAAAAGTGTACTTAGTACAAAGCTAGTGTAATAAGTGAAGAGTATTTTATATAAACATGGTATTTTTATGGCTTCTGTCCCTTGTTAATATATATATATTTTTTTTTGGTGGTATTAGGGATCGAACTCCGGACCCTGCGCTTGCTAAGCAGGTGCTTATTCCACTGAGCTATATCCCTAGCCCCTTTTGTCTCTTGTTACCACCCTTTTAATGGAAATGCTTCCCTGGGCTACAGTATCGCTCTATAACAATAACAATTTCAACTTCAGTTCTGGCTCTGTTGCTTTCTACCTTTACTACTCTCAGCAAATTATTTGGCATCACTGACTTCTCTATAATTTTAGGAGTAAAATAAAAATGACAGTATTTAGTTCACATAAGTCACTAAAACACAGAAGGTACACACTTTTTTACCATTGCTCTTTCTTTTGATCCTTCAAAAGATAATACAAATTGTCCTGTATTTACTAAAATTCATTTCTTCTCTAGATATGTCATTCTAAACATTTAAATCTTAATGAAAAATCAGTGATTATTTTAGGATAAATTCTCTAAGGGAAATGTGGTAGGAAAAATACCTAGGAAAGATTGAGAAAAAAATAACAGGATAATTATTAATATGTATGAGAAATGCTCTGGTTAAACCAACTTCTATCAAAAATTTGGTGTCATAAATGATACTTAATGCTTCTGAACATATTATGAGAGCCAGGTATTGAGACAAACACTTTATTTCTGTCATCTTTTTTAATTTTCAAAAACACATTGTGTACCCTTTGAGTGTATTACCTCACATGAGAAACAGGTTAAGAAACACGTTGAAAGTGATAGAGTTGGGGCTGGGGATATAGCTCAGTGGAATAAGTGCTTGCCTTGCAAGTGCAGGGTCCTGAGTTCGATCCCCAGTACCGCAAAAAAAAAAAAAAGAAAGTGATAGAGTTGAATTTTAATTAAAATATATATGGTATAGTATTGGGACATCAGGAGTCCCTTTGAAAAAATTTCTGAGTTTTTGACCTTAATGAAGATTTTAGTTGAACAACATAGTGTAAATATTTTTTGATATTCCATAAGAGGGGAAATATGGAATATATTAAAAATAGATATCTGACAATCTGCATCAGAGTCACTTGTGATTGCTTACAAAAGACAAAACAAATAAAAGAGAGATTTCTGGACTTCATCTCTCATCCACCAAACCAGAATCTCTGCTGGCTGGTTTTGTTTTGGGAAGGGTATTTCATTTTTTGTTTGCTTATTTTTGTTTGTCTTTATAAAGAGACTTCAGTTTTCTATCAAAAATTCAGACTTGGGAATGAATGCCATGCAATAGACAGGATTTATCATTTAGAAGCAGCTAAGGAGACAGCAAACATTAACTTTGTACTTAGCCACCTTGGTTAACTTAAATTAAACATCTCAAATACTGTAACCCTGAAATTTCAAATAGGTAAATTTTAGGGTGTCAAACTCTTCCTGGTTTGCCCAAGAATTTCCTGGTTTAGTACTGAAAGCCCCATATCTGAGGAAATGACTCAGTACCAGGAAACCCAGGATGCTTGGTCCTGCTGGGGTAATGGCAACACTACACCATAGGAGGAGGGAACTTTCTCAGTGTCTGTGACAGTTCCTAACCATGGCCTATCACTAGTCCAGACCATTTGCTTGATTTCAAAACACATGATTTACTAAGGATGACCTATACCTCTGGTTATCCTGAAGGCTCCTCAAACTCAGTAATGAGCTTAAAAATATAAAATTTCCCAATCGTGTTTGTTGAGTTCTCAGCAGTTACAGAAAACAATGTGGAAGGAAATATATCAGTCATATATGGTCAATGTTATGTTAAACAACAAGGTATCTTGAAGGTCAGAAGAAAACCCATGGTGAGAGAACATTGCCACTCTTAGGCCAGAAAAGATCAGAAATAAAAGCCATACTTGGAATTTTAGGAGAATTTGGGCTTTAGAATGAACTGTCGTGGAAGAATAGTGACCTGAAGTCAGAAAAATGAAGCCACCAACAAATGAACAAATGATGATTAACCAAGGATGCCCAGAACCAATCTCTCTCTCTCTCTCTCTCTCTCTCTCTCTCTCTCTCTCTCTCTCTCTCTCTCTCTGCCCCTCCTTCCTTCTGCCTCCCTCCCCTTCTCGCCTTTCCCCTCACCACTTTCCCCTCTCTCTCAAATTATCTGCCAGAGACTGTAATTGCCAAACATAATCAGATGTAAGATAGCAAGCAAGCAAGGTGAGTTGAAGCAATCTGTAAAGATCAGCTGGCCGGGTAATAAGGTAGGGTAGGTGAAAGTAAAGTGAGAATTAGGAAATGTAAATAGAGGTTAACCTAGACTTCATCCAGCACACTCAAAATCAAGGATTAGCAAGAACAAAGCAGTTGTACAAATCACTTCCTAACATTTATCTCCAAATCTTGCATATTCACCATTCCACATATACAATTCATAGGAAACAATTAGCATTACTTTCAAAATCACTTTGGCATCAGCCCACCATTTCCTATCTTCTTACCACTTTTGCCCACTCTGCCTTTGGATCTTGCCTCAGTGACAGCGAGGCTCTTAACTAATGTGTCTCTTCCCTCTTTGGACTCTTTCCAATACGTTCTCCAGGGAAAGGATGAGAATATTAAAGCCATTCTTGAGGCACATTGTGCACAAAGGAGTTGTTGCAGTAAACTGGGAATGGTGAGGAGTACCCAGTGTAATCCACTGGCAGCAGAACAAGGTGGAATATCTGGGTATATCTGGGTGATATGAAGGATATATAAACCGTAGGACTTGATTACTGATGTCAGAGTAGATGCTCAAATTTCTGACTTGAGCAACTGGAAAATGAAGGATGTTTTCTTTTAAAAAGAAAAGGGTGAAATAAGTATAAGTTTAAGATAGATACTTGCAAATGGCATTGATATCATTCAAAATGTCACTGGCTACACATTACGTGACTAAGTGTATTTTCTCTGAGTTTAGAGTAAATCTTATGGATTAGCCAGTTAGTCCAGGATTAGCTAAATAGACCATTAAGAGTTATTTCTCATGTTTTGACATTAATTGTCGAATTAGTGAGAATTTATTTTCGTCATTTAATTATTGAGGAAAAAGTGCACAAAAATTATAACTATCACTCACATTATGTAAGAACTTGGCATCTCCATCCTCAGCATTATGGAAGAAAGCATTTTCACCACTGATTTGGAAAATACTGTTTTAGAAATAGCAAAATTTAAATTCAAATGATGTTTTTTTCGTATTCCTTGTAAACTAGAAACAAATTGGAATATACTTGTGGAACTTGCATTTCTCTAAGTAGAGGTTTCCCCTCAAGTCTTGCTCTCTCACTCAGGTTCCCTATACAAACTCTAAGATCTCGCTTGACTCTAAATTTGATACCATTACCTTAGAATTCTTCAGAGTCCCCACAGCACTCAAGATAAATCCTAGTGCTCAGTGCACACAGCAGCCCTCATGTGATATGCTCTCTATGCTCTTTGGCATCATCTCCTACCACCACTATCAGAAACTGTGTCTTGCCCATCCTCATTTCTTTCACACCCAAAACTAACCTTGTTGCCTTTTCTCTCTGGGGCTTCCTTTGTATGTGTTCTTCATTCTCCCTGTAACACCAGTGTCTTTGGGCTGACATATGCTTTACCCTCTGATGACCAGCTTAGATGTTCTTCCCATACCAAAGCTTTCCAAATCCTTAAAGGGTTTACCGTCAGCCTGTGAGCACCACAGCATTCTGTGCTTGCTATTACCTATCTTACCACTGATCACATTATTTTGTACTTGAACAATGGATTGGTCAATTTTCCATGGTTATAATAAAGTGCTCAAGTCTGGCTAATTTTATAGAGAAAAGAGGTTAATTTAATTTACAGTTCTGAAGCTTCAGGTGTATAGTGCCAGCATCAGCACAGCATTGCTATGTACATCAAGTCTGATGAAATCACAGTGGCAGGAGAGCATGTGAGAAGGATCACATCACAAAATATGCAAAATATGAAGCTACAGAGGCAGACGTCTTCTTATGTAAGATCCCCTTCCTGTGCACACTCTCCAAGTTCCAAGACAGTAAATTTAATACAAGAACAATACCCCTTACAACTTAATAACATCCAATTAGGCCAACCTTTTAATTCCACCCTCTTTTTTAAAGTTGGCGAGATGTTTATCTTTTTAAAATTTCATTATTGTATGTTTGTAGCACAGAATGATTACATTCGTTGTGGGGGTTTGGTACACATACTTAACACATCTTAATTGTACCACTCCTTAATATTTCTACACTGAGGGTTAACTCTCCAACAAACTAAATTTTGGGGGAAAAAAAACTACATATAAATTATATCAACTATTCTTCCGATTACCTTTTAAGACTCTTGAGGGCAGTAAACCTGTCTCGTTCATCATTATGCTCTCAGCAACTAACCTAATACCAGGTACGTTACAGTATTTCAGTATCTAATAAATAAGGGTCCTTTGTTAGATCAATGTTTTAATCATTAAAGCAAAAAAGAATGAGAGATTTTATATTCAAGAAAGTGCTTTCTTCACTGACCTTTTTATCGTCTTCTCAGCATCTCTGGTGCTCAACTTGAGGTAGATTCTCTCTTTAATCTAAACTTTGTATAGTGTGCTACAGGAGTCAATATATGATA
>PVLD010033548.1:0-13552 GCA_004027595.1 Dinomys branickii
TGATCATGTGGTTTTTGTCTTTGACTGTATTAATATAGTGTATTACATTAATTGATTTGCAAATATTGAACCATCCCTGCATTCCTGGAATGAATCCTACCTGGTCGTGGTGTATAATTTTCCTTATGATTCGCTGTAATCTATTTGCCAGTATTTTGTTGAGTATCTTTGCATCTATGTTCATTAGTGAGATTGGCCTATAGTTCTCTTTCTTGGTTGGGTCCCTCTCTGGTTTTGGTATCAGTATAATACTTGCCTCCAGAAATGTGTTAGGGAGAGTTGCTTCCTTTTTTATTTCATTGAAGAGTTTGAGGAGTGTTGGCATTAAATCTTCTCTGAATGTTTTATAGAATTCTGCTGTGAATCCACCAGGGCCTGGGCTTTTCTTTGTTGATAAGTTTTTAATGACATTTTCAATCTCATTAATTGATATTGGGTTGTTCAGGATTTTTACGTCTTCCTGATTCAATTTTGCTAATTTGTACCTTTCTAGGAATCTGTCCATTTCTTCTGTATTTTCTATCCTGTGGGAGTAAAGATTTTCAAAGTAGGTATTAATGATCTTTTGGATTTCTGTGGGATCTGTAGTGACTTCATCCTTTTCATTCCTTATTGCATGAATTTGAGTTCTTTCCCTTCTTTTTTTGATAAGGTTGGCTAGGGGTTTATCAATTTTATTTATTCTTTTGAAGAACCAACTCTTTGATTCACTAATTTTTTGTAGAGTTTTCTTCATCTCAATTGCATTAATTTCTGCCCTGAGTTTTATAATCTCCTCCCTTCTTTGGGGTCTTGGTTTGGCTTGTTGCTCAAGAGTTTGAGGTGTAGCATTAGGTTATTTATTTGCTCTCTTTCTGTTTTCTTTGTATGTGAGTTCATTGCTATAAATTTCCCTCTGAGGACTGTTTTCATTGCATCCCATAGATTCCGATAGGTTGTACTTGCATTTTCATTTATTTGTAGGTATTTTTTAATTTCTTCTTTAACTTCTTGTGTGATCCATTGGTTATTCAGGAGGTGGTTGTGTAATTTCCAAGTGTTTATATGGTTTTTTGAGTTCTCTTTGTCATTAATTTCCAATTTCATTGCACTGTGGTCCGATAATATGCATAGGATAATTTCAATTCTTTTGCATTTAGGTAGATATGCTCTATGGGCTAGAATGTGGTCTATTTTAGAGAAAGACCCATGTGCAGCTGAGAAAAATGTGTATTCTGATGTTGTGGGGTGCAACACTGTATACATCTACGAAGTCCATTTGTTCGCACTTTTGGTTCAGGTCTGTTATTTCTTTGCTGAGTTTCTGTCCAGTTGCCCTGTCTCTTTGCGTCAGAGGGGTGTTTAGGTCCCCTATTACAATAGTGTTATTAGTTATTTGACTTTTCACGTCTGTTAAGATTTGACTTGTAAAGTTAGGTGCTCCATGGTTTGGTGCATAAATGTTTAGGATTGTTACCTCTTCCTCTTGCAGCTTTCCCCTAGCTAGTATGTAATGGCCTTCTTTATCTCTTTTGATTGTTTTTGGTTTGAAGTTTACATTGTCTGCAAACATAATAGCTACCCCTGCTTTTTTCTGGGAACCTGTTGCATGGAGAATTGTTTTCCAACCTTGAACTTTCAACCTGTGGATTTCCTTTTGAGTAAAATGTGTTTCCTGTATACAGCATATCATTGGATTGTGTTCCTTAATCCAGTCTTCCAATCTTTTCCTTTTGACTTTTGAGTTGAGGCCATTTACATTAATGGTTTTCATGGTTATATGTTGGCTTATTCTAGTCATGTTATTTACTTGTTGTTTTCCTTCTTTTGCTGTCTGTTTACTTACTTGTTCTGTGTAGGGGGTTATTTCTATCGTTGTTCTTGGGATTGTGGTCTCTTTTTCTCTGTCTAGAATATCTTTTAGTGCTTTTTGCAATGCTGGTTTGGCACTCATGAAGTTCTTCAGTTGTTCTTTGTTGTGAAATTATTTTATTTCTCCATTGAATTTGAGGGATAGTTTTGCAGGATACATCAGTCTGGGTTGGAGATTGTTTTGTCTCAGAATCTGTAATATCTGGCTCCAATCTCGTCTTGATTTCATGGTTTCCGTTGAGAAGTCTGCTGTGATTCTGAAGGGCTTTCCTTTATAGGTGATCTGTTTCTTTTCTCTAGCAGCTTTTGTGTTCTTTTGCTGGTTATCTGGGATCTTGACTATTATATGTCTGTGTGTGGTTTTCTTTGGGTTATGGCTCGTTGGGGTTCTATATGCCTCGATTAACTGTACTTCAGTATCTTTTACCATATTTGGGAAATTTTCTGCTATTATTTCAGCAAATGTTCTTTTTATATCATTTGTGTTGTGTCCTGCTGTTTCACTAACTCCTATAACTCGAATATTATTTCTTTTTGCCTCATCTTGCAGCTGTTGGATTGATTTTTCGTGGATCCTTGATGACTTTATGAGATCCTTCCTTTCACGCTCATTAGCTGCCATGCTGTCTTCAAGATCTGAAATTCTATCTTCGGCCTCATTTAAGCGGTTTTGCCAGCTTTCAATGGAAGTTTTCAATTCCTGGCAATCCCTTTGGATGTGTTTCATTCGTGGTAATTCATTCCTAAATTGCTCTTGTAACGTTTCCATTTGTTTCCTATTTTCTTCTATTCTTTTATCTATTTCTTCTCTGTGTGTGCTGAACATTTCTTCCATTATGGTTTTCAGTGCATTTTTTGTCTGAGAGATTATTTCTACTTTAATCTCTTTTGTGGCCTGATGGAGTTGTTTCTTTACTTTGTATGTGATCATTTCAGAGATTGCAGGTATGTGACTAATTTCTGCTTTTATCTGTTCTATGGTCTGATGGAGTTGTTTCGTTACTTCGGACGTAATTGTTTCATAAATTGCAGGTATGTGGCTTATTTCTGCTTTAATCTCTTCTATGGCCTGTTGGAGATGTTTCTTTATTTTGCATGCAGTCATTTCAGAACTTGCAGGTATGTGGTTTCCTCGTTCCCCTATATCTTCACATCCAGGACTTGTTCTGGGTGGGGTTGTGTTCTGAGACTGCATTTTGTTCTTCTGTCTTCCCATTTTCAGATATCAGATTCAAACTATTGAGCTATAAATTACCCAGGCAGTTCACCAGGCAAAGGTCCGTTGCAAAGGCTGCTCCAATGGCTCCTTCTCTTCGGGGGAATGTCCCTTAAGAGCTCTGCTTAAAAGGCTGCTCAGACGCTGGTTTGTGGGGTGAGCTACTCCCTACCAAGAGACCTATGTGTGGCATGTAAAACCGCTCCCACGCCCGCCCAGGGGTCCCTGCAGGTATGGGGATGGAGCTCCTCCCCCACTTGGTGATCCAGTCGCGGCACGCAGATAGCTCACCCATTTCGGAATCCGTGCAGGCAGGAAGGTTCCAAAGTGCCAATTTTTCATGCTACACCCACGATCCGCTGCTCCCCGATGCTTCTCTGTTTCCTTGTGCTCTCCAGGTCTGGGGGAGGGAGTGAGGTGCTCTGCTCCTCTGTGCTCCTCACACCGCCTCGGCCGCAGACTGCAGGCTGCTGAGGGCCTTGGCGGCGGGGGCCGGGACCGGAGCGGGATCCCGGTTCACTGCTCGAATTTGTGCAGTCTGCCCGAGGAGCGTGGGCTCCAAGACTGCCCCACGCTGCAGCTGCCTAAAAGCCGATTTTTGGCCGCAGTCGCTGGCAAGCCATGCAGGGTCGGGAGGCGGGAGGGGCCGAGCCGCCTGCACCCGCAGGGCACTCGGACCCAGCTGAGCCACCACCCGTCTGCTGCGCCGAGCGTCTCTGGTGCCCAGCGTTCTGGGCTTTCCTGCGTCTCACCACGGCAGTTTGGGCCACCCCACCGCATCTCTGGCAGGGCAGAGAAACACGTTCAGTTTGAACTTCCCGGCCGAGGTCCTGGCATTCGCGCTCGCCAAGCCTGTCTTGAGCTGGGGGTCTCTATCAGGGAGGATCCCTCCTTTGATGCTCACTTGGTCGCCATCTTCCCGGAAGTCCCTGCCTGGATGTTGAATCTTGTATCTCTTTTTCTTGATAAGTTTGGCTAAGGGTTTTTCTATTGTGTTTATTCTTTTGAAGAACCAGCTCTTCAATTTGTTGATTCTTTGTATTATTTTTGGTTTTAGTCTTGATTTCTCTGATTTCTCCTTTAAGCTTTATGATTTCTCTTCGTAGTTTTGATGTGGATCTGGATTGTTGTTTCTCACATACCTTAAAGTTACTCATAAGATTCTTTTTTGAGCTCAGTCTATTTTCTTTATGTAAGCATTGATTGCAGAGAACATACTTCTCAGGACTGCATAGTGTCCCAGAGGATCTGTTGAGTTATTCAGGAATTTTCATTAACTTTTAAATTTCTTGCTTGATTTCTTCTGTGACCTATTGGTTGTTTAGGAGTGTGTTATTAATTTTCCAGGTGCTTCTACTATTTCCATAGTTTTTTCTGTCACTGATTTCTACTTTTATTGCTCAGTGGTCTGATTGTACACACAGGGTGATTTTTTTATTCTTTTATATTTATTTAAGCAGGCTTTGTGGTCTAGTATGTGATCTGAATTGTGTATTGCAGAAAAGAATGTATATTCTGTTGTAGCATGGAATATTCTGTAGGTATCTATTAAATCTATATGTTCAAGGATGTGGTTCAGCACTGATATTTCTTTACTGAGTTTTCATTTGATCTCTTTGTGAAAGTGGGTTGTTAAGATTCTCTATTATGATTGTGCTAGTATTTATTTGATCTTTTATGTTCATCAGTGTCTTAGTTACTTTATTTGTCACTGAGACAAAATAGTCAACACTCAAAGTTAAAAGAGGAAAGTTTTATTTTGGTTTGCAGTTTGGAGATGTTTCAGTCCAGAATTTGTTGGTTCCAAGGTAGGTGGAGTGGTAGAGGGGCATCACAGAGGAGAAACAGTTCATGGAAGGCAGAAGGCAGCAAAAGCAGCATGCAGCAAGCACTGGCAGTGGCCCTCTTTCTGTCCCTTATATTCTATCCAGACTACATTCCCTTAGGGCAGGTGGCATTCACTCCCATAGTGCCTTCCCATTATCCCGACCCAGAACTATGCCCAACCAATGAATGGGCTAATTTAGTAATCACACACTCTTAATCCCAGCATCACTTATTTAATCCCAGCACCACACACTCTAGATCTAGCTACCTCTGATAAGCCCTACCACATGAGGCTTTTGGAGAGACATCTGGACACAAGTCATAAGAATCAGTGCTTGTGTTATGAGGACAGGTTCTCTGATACTTGGTGCACATATGTTTATCAGTGTTATCTCCCGCTGGATTGCTCCCTTTACTAGTATGTGGTGACATTCTTTGTCTCTTCTGGTCAGTGTTACCTTGAAGTTTACCATGTCTGATTTAGAATTGCTACCCCTGCTTGTTTTCAGGGTTCTGGTACATGAAATGTTGTTTATGATCCCCTGAAATCTAGATATTGGCATAGACAGAAAACTAGTTTTCATCCATACTATGTTATCTTGGCTACAGTAGTATATTCAGTGGCATCAAGTATCAACTGGATATTTACAATCCCTAGGAACCACTCATGAACATCCCTTTGATACAGAACTTAGAGGGCCATGAATTTCGTGAAGATATTATTTCACCCTATATTGGTCTATAGTGCTTCAGATCACTAGTTTCTGCTGAATACAGGCAGCAGCTCCAGAGCTCAGGACATGACTAGACTAACTTCCTTCAGACAACCCCCTCTGATGATTTCACCCTCAAGCCTGGCCTCCTACAATGGCATACAGACCTTGTCAACTTCCTGGCCTGATCCCAGCCCTGTCAGGAATCCCAAAAAATCTTTATTTATCTCTCCCTCTCTAAGCTCATCTCCCAAAGCTGTCTCTCACCCGGTCTCTGTAATAAAGTAACACTTCAGTCCTGAAATGAAGCTCTCCTCCTAGGTGTTGAGCTCTTCTTCATTTAGATTGGTCTGTTGGTTGTAACCTCTGTTGCCCTGTGGTGAGAAGACTGCAGGAGTTGGGGTAAGATTGGCTGGGGGTGGGGAGCACACTTGGTCATTCCATGGGTCCTCCCTGTCCAAGCACATGGGCCCTGGCATCAGCTGGGGTCAGAGTGCTTGGTTGGTCATGCCCAAGGTCCTTCCTGGCTTGGCACATGTGCCTCAGCTTTATGTGAAGTAGATTTCTATAGAATGTTTTAAAACATGATTGTGTAAAGCATCAATGCATGTAGAGAGAAATGGATATCCCATAAATTTTTGGGGGGGGGTTACAACCTTGCTTTATATCAAATTACAAATATCTGTCTGTCTGTCTCTCTGTCTATCTATCCTTTAAAGCAGAAATTTTATTTCTATGAATCTTCCCTATAGTTATCCTTTCATAAGAACACAAAGCCCTATGTTGCAGCATTGTTTTAAATAGCAAAACATTTAAATCAACCTATACAGAAACATTAATACTCCTATTATTAAATATTTTGGCAAAGTAAGCAGAAAAAAGTGGATGGACCATTAAGAATTACCATGAAATAGTAATCCTCTGAGATGTGTTAATGGGAAAAGCACGATACCTATGTGGTGTAGTCTGTCATTTCATAGATGAACAGGCAGAGAGCTATCTAGATTTTCACAGAGCTGTGCCCCGTTCTTCTCTACCTGTCTCCCCTCCCTTCCCCCTTTCTGCTTTCCTTTCTATAAATACATAGCAAAAGATCTAGATGTACACATGCCAGTGTGAGAAGTAAAAGATTGAAAAAAGGTAAAAGGGGAATCTCTGTTTTTTAATTCTATTCTTTGTAGAATGTACGTATCTATTTTTTTCTTGGACAGTTTTTATAATGTGCATATATTCACATTACAGTCCTAAAAATACCTAATTAAAAATTACATTTGTAAGTACGAATAAAAATTCTAATGAAAGCTAACAACTACCACATCAGTGCTTTTTTTCTTTCTTCCCCTACCCTGTTTTCTTGTTAATCATGAAAATTTGCAAGTATATGTAAAGTACAGAAAATAATATAACAAACACTCATGTACGCACCATCCAAATTTAGCAGATGTTAACATTTTGTCAAATTTGCTTCAGATTCTGCTCTTAAAAAGAGAAAGAATATGTCTCTGATCAAGTTAAAATTTTCTATCCTAAACCTCCAAGGTGGCACTTTCGTTAAAGTTGTGTATCATTTTCAGTTTTTATATCTTAAAACATAAGATATCCTTAGGTGACCTGAAAGAGAAAGAGGGCCAGGGATGTAGCTCAGTGGCACAGCACCTACCTGCCAGGCATGAGGCCCTGGGTTCAATTCCCAGTGCAGAGAGAGAGGGTGGGGGGAGGGAGACGTGGAGGGTTTATCACTTCCTCTTTATCATTCCTTTCTGGACCCTTGTCTCGCTCCTGTCTCCATATAGGAGCATCTTCCCCAGGCTCTTGGCCTCCGTCTTCTATTCGTTGAGGAGCCGCTGCCGCAGTCTTCCTAAACAAGAATTTCTCAGCTCCATTGTCACATCCATTCTGGGTGGGTAATATTTTGCTGTGGGGAACAATTCTGTGTGTTGTGCTATGTTTTGCAGCACCCCAGGCCTCGAAATGCTACATAGTAGTGAGTGTCACCATTCCCAGTTGCAACAACCGGAAATATTTCCAGATGTGGTCGCATGTTGCCTGGAAGAGGATCCAAAGAGAAACCACAGGCCTACACTATGACTTGTTGTTGACTCGTTGTTGTTGTTGTTCTGGGGCTTGGACCCAGGGCCTTGTGCATACTAAGTACACGCTTTACTCCCAAATTCTACCCCAAGCCCTAAATTGTGACTTTTGATGTTGCCTACATGCTCACCAACGCCCCCCCTTGGTTTTCTGCTGCTGATCACAACATGTTCTCACACTCCCCTGGTTTCAAGACCATCACCATCTGCTCTCACTTCCTACTTATTTCTTATTCCCATTATTCAGTCAGACCTGCTTCCCTATTCCCTCAGCCTCTTGTGTTAGGCTTACTCTCCACATTTGGCTTTTATGCATGCTTTACTGCATCTTAGGGTGTGTTACATGTTCCTTTCTGCCTATCCGACTTCTGTTAGCTGTTCGGAGTCAAGTCCAAGCCCCATTTGCTCATATAATGTTTCCTGGTGGTTTTTGTTCTGCTGTGTCCTCCTTGTTTAGAAGCAGTGAAATCTGGTGGTTTGGTGAATGAGTCAGACAAACGTGGTCAGAGCCCTGACATTCCTGCACATGTTCTGTGAGACGTGGGTAAACGGTTTAGTTCCTCTGTGCCTTCTATCTTCGGGCTAGAATGGGAACAACAACCCTTACCCCAAGGGGCTGGGAGGACTAAGTTACATTTTGTGGATTCCATCAGCACACAAGTATATCTACTATTGTATGACTTTTGAATTGTTTTATATGCATTGGCCTTAACTTTCTAAACATAAAACATTTACCAAATAAGGCAATTATGTGGTAGTGACAGATGCTTCGTGGGTAGAGACCACTGACTGCATGGCCCCAATGGTGCTGTACACCCTACAGTTTAGATCTCAACTTTCTCCCCAAACCTCACATGTCTAGATATGTGGCTTCGGGAAGGCTATTCGAATATGCGGGTGTTGTGTTCACCAGTGGATTAATCCACTCATGAGTTCATAGCTGATTGTGCCACTAGGAGGTGGGGCCTGATTGGAAAAGGTGCATCACTGGGGTGGGATCTGGAGAGTATGTTCTCTCCCTCTCCCTCTCTCTTCCTCCTTACCCCTACCACCGTGCTGGTTGCCATAACATGAGCATCTTCTCTGCCATGCCCTTCTCCATTGGAGCCAAGTAACCGTGGACTGAACCCTGTGAAATCATAAGTCAAAATAAACTTCTCCTTTAAATTGTGGGTTTTGGGGATGTGTGCCCAGTGACTAATACAGAAAATTGGCACCAGAGAAGTAGGTGTTGTTGCTGTGATTGTACCTGACTATGTGCTTAGGTTTGGAGATTGTGTTCTCCAAACCTCTCCTATAATCCTAGGAACTGGGTTGTAGGAGGAGTTTGGAAAGATTTGAAGATGTGGGCTACAGAAGCCCTAGAATGCTGTAAGCAAAGCTTGCTGGGCAGTTCTGGTTGGAGCTCAGATGACCAGAATAATGATAAGAATGTGGACAGCGAAGACTAGGCTCAGGAGGTTTCACATGAGGAGGACTCAATTGGAGACTGAACCAGAGGCCATATGTGTGTGTTGTCCCCAGGAAACCAAGTCCTAATGCCTCAAGGATCAAGCAATGTTTCTTGGTTCTTCGTGTCTTTGATGAAAGAATTTAGACAAGATACATAAGCATTTCTGCAGACTATAGGCAGAGTTTATTCCAAAGTGGTAGATTTTGAGAGCAATAGAGAGAGAACATACACTTTCTTGTGTGAAGGTGAGCAAGCATTAAGATGGTAGTTGCGCAAAATTAAGACTCAGGTCATGTGATTAAAGGGGTCTTCAAGTAATATCGTTTTCTTTCCCTGTGGTCCTTGTTCTTTTATAAGGGAAATGGGCCATTGTCAACGAGCTTCAGAGGGAAGAAGGTCCCTATTTATTCCCTAGGTGGAATGCTTCTGTTTAGGTTCATTTGTGACCTTGTAGTCTCATCCATTGTCTAGACTTTGTACAAATGCTGGGCCTTATTAGCATGCTCAGAGATGGTTACCTTCTTTTGAACTATTGCTTAAAAATACACATTTGTTTGAATTTTATCTATAGCTAATGATTAAGAAAATGAAAAAAAAAAGGAAAAGATCGTGTCTTCTTTGCTTTTCATTTAGCCCCCAGCTGCCTTTCTGTAGGCTTACAAAGATCTAATTTTCCATTAAGATGTCTCACTTTGGCAAAGAAGTTGTCTACATTTTGTCAATGTCCTAAGAGGCTAAATTTAAAGGTAGTGGACTAATTAACCTAGCAGAGGAAATTTCCAGGCAGCCCAACATTAAATCTGTGGCATATGTACTGCTTTAGCATATCTGTGGTGGGAAATATGAGCAAAAAGCACAGCCAAAGTTTGGCATGTTGCTATAATCCAAAGGCTTTGGAAGCCAGAAGCAGGAGGATCTCAAGTTTGAACACAGCCTGGGCAATTTAGCAATTAAAATCCTGTCTAAGGAAAAGGCTGGGGCCATAGTTCAGTGTGAAGTCTCTACATTCAAAGTCCAGCATGGGAAAAAAAAAAAGCAGAACCAAAAGATATGAAAATTTGGCATCTTAGCTGAAAGGGAAGTGCCTATAAAATTGGGGCCAGGAAGAAGTGGTTCCTGAAAAAAATTAACATTAAAAAAGCAAATTAATTTGCTTCAGAACATTAGGAAAGATGCCTTGAGGGCATCTCAGGAAACGGCAGACCCCATCGATTGAAGGCTCAGGATACAAAGTATAAACTCCTTTGAAAGACTTTGCTTGAGAAGAGAGCACCAGGTCCCCATGCTCATTCAGGGCTACCTAGGAAAGTGTTTCCTAGAGTTTAGCCATCTGGGCGCTCAGAGGCCTCCATAGTCCTGGTCTAAGGGAGCCAGGCCACTGTTCAAGCTGGCAGCAGACCTTGGCACAATCCACATTGTTCTGCTTTTTTAGTCACCCAGAATGTAAGTCATGGAGTCACAGAAGGTTCTACCCAGATTCTGGAAGAAGGCCTGGGAAACTAGGCAGAAAATATGTGGCAGTCACTGTCCCTGCCAGTAACCCCTGAGAGAGCAATCCATAAATGTGTGAGTGAAGCCAGCATTACAACACAGACCCCAGGAAGCTGTGGAAGCCAGCAACATGGAACATCTCCTGAGAAAAGCCTCAGCAGGCCATGTGGACTTTAACTGGCAAGGGATGAGGCTGCCGAAGCTCTTTAGAACTCATCTCTCCCATCACAGGCCCTGGGTACTGGACATGCTGCTACCAGATTAGTTTGCCTCACCGGTTTTCGGTCTTGCTTTGC
This sequence comes from Dinomys branickii, assembly GCA_004027595.1. NCBI lineage: Eukaryota > Metazoa > Chordata > Mammalia > Rodentia > Dinomyidae > Dinomys > Dinomys branickii. The sequence continues at coordinate 10,938 of PVLD010033548.1, forward strand.
TTCTATTCTAACCCCCATCCCTCCCTTTTGGAATAGGAATGTTTACCTTGGTGTATCAGAAATATTTAACTTCCTTTTTAATTTTTATTGGGGCTCACAGCTAAAAGTTTGCCAGGAGTCTCAGAGGAGACTTGGTGCTCTAATTTTCAGCAGTGCTGAGACTGTTTAGGCTTTGGAAACTCTTGGAAATGGACTAAACGCATTTTATATAATGAGACATATATGAACCTTCTGGGAAGGAGGGCAAAACGTTAGTTTATGTATATAATGCCACAAAAAGCCTCATATGTTCAAATGTGGGGCTTTTGGAAGGTGACTGGATCATGAAGGTGTTATAGTCCTAGCGGAATGTGGTATTAGGTGATAGGTCCTGGTTAAAAGAGGTGGGTCACTGGGGGCATGATCTGGAAGAATATATTCTGGTCCCTGGCTCCTCCCTTCTGTGTTCTTTTCTTGCTGGTTGCCTAGAGATGAACATCTTTGTTTTACCATTCCCTTCCACAACATTTTTTCTGCGTTGGAGCCAGCTAACCATGGACTGAAACTTCTGAGACCATAGGCACATTAAACCTCAACTACTTTAAATTGCAGGTGTTGTATATTTTGTCCTAGTGTTGAGAAGGTGACTAATACACCTACCAACTACTATATTGCTACTTAATTTACAGTTTTAGTGTCCTTAGTCGTCCATCCTTCCAAATGAATTCAGAAAGTTTAGCCTTATTACCTTGATTACTATTAAAATAATGTACACAATCAGTTGGAATCCTCTTGACAGGGTTGAAAAGATGCACTGGCCCAATAATCATTGAAAGTGATTCCCTGCATAGTGCATTTGGGTATACAAATGGAAACTGTGGCATGAGGTACGGATAGCATGCGTTACACTGAGGGAAGAAGACGAGGAATCTGGGAGAAAGAGGTGAATGATGGAACTTTATCTCTGGGGGCTGACTAAGTCCTGTGAAGCAGAGAGGTGTTTCCCTGGGGTCTTTCTCTGCATTTTCTTGGTTTTCTGACTATTCTAGGGTGATGTGACAGCCATCAGGCCTGGAGCTTACTAACTCAGCATTTTTAGAGAAGAGTAACTGAAAAGTTCTACTTCTAGGAATTTATTTTAAAGAACTGATAGAGATGCTACATAATCTGTGCATGAAGATATTCATTGCAATGTTGTTCATAGTAAAAATGGAAACTCCTGGAGTATCTAACAACACAGGATCAGTGAAGAAGCCAATGAAAAGTCTATATGGTATAACACTCAGCCACTGTTAAAAATAAAACGGAAACAACTGGAACTGATAGTGCGCATTCATACTGCGGTTTAGTCTATCAGGGCTACTCTGAGCTTGGTGGTTTCAATTACAGCGATTGAGTTCTCTCAGTTGTGGAGGCTGAGAAGTCCAGGATTAAAGTGCCTGGAGACTTGGTGGCTCATGGGGCCCCTTTGCTTGCCTCATAGATTTCCATCTTCCTGCTGTGTCCTTGCATGGAGAAAAGGAACAGGAGAGGTCTCTGAGGTTTCTGTGATAAGAGGACTAAAACCGTTTATCCCAACCAAACCCCACACTCGTGACCTAACCAAAGCCTATTCTCCAAATACCATCACGCTTGGGAAACATATTTAGCACACAATACTACAGAACGTTGTAAACCAGCCAGTGTGTAACTAACAGTAGTACAACAGTGGCTACGAGTTAATGAACACTGACCCATGTTTTATCATTTCTTTCCCCTAACGCCCATCTCGGACACATTCTCTTGCTCTCACTTTACATGTGAGTAGACAGAGGCACACAGAGATTGAGAGATTTGGTCAAAGATAATTAGGAAGAGGCGGAATCTGGACCCATGACAGTCTGATGCTCGCACACGTACTGGCACTGCTCCATACCGTTTTACAGGAGTATGGAGGGTATATATATGCTGAGGTTTTAAAAAGGGCCCTAAGAACTTTATTAATTTAAAATGCAAGAAAAATATGTCTAGAACGAATCCATTCACCAAAGATGTTGGCGAGTAGATAAATGTATAAATGTTGTTATCAGTGATGACCCCTGAGGGAGAGAATAGTGGGGAGAGGGTAGCGGAAGCTTGCATTCCTGCTCTGTATGTTTTTAGGATGCCTGTCTGTTTTTCCAGTGTGTTTGGGCATTATCTTTGTACAGCAATTTAAAAAACCATTGTACCACAACCAAAGTACCACTAGAGGGCGCAATGAGCTGCTTACTGTACTAGCTCTCCCTCTAGAGGAGGGCAGGGGGAGCTGTCCAGGTGCTGAAGTTTGTGGCATAGGTAGCTGTCTGCAGTGAATTCACTAAACCTAAAAAGGCTCTTGGAGCCTCCACTAGAGCTTTGGAGCTGGGAATCAATTGACGTTAGACGTTAAGTTGGAGTATAGGCTTGCGATGAATTCTTTTTTTAAATTTTATTTTAAAGACAAAAGAATGGAGACATATGAACCAGAAAAGCCATAAACAATACAGAAAATACAGAGTTATACAGAATATAGTAGGGAATTAGAACTGGATGTTGTATTACATAGTTATCTTCACATTAGTTAACACAAAAACATTAAAGGAAATACCAAATTATAGATAAGATAGTAGGGAATT
>PVLD010033549.1:0-13551 GCA_004027595.1 Dinomys branickii
ATCTGAGAAATCATTGTGGGTATGTGGGTTATTTCTGCTTTAAGCTCTTTCATGGCCTGTTGGAGTTGTTTAATTTCGGATGCAATCGTTTCATATCTTGAAGTTATGAGGCTTCCTGGTTCCCTTGTTTCTTCCTCTTCAAAACTTGTTCTGGGTGGGGTTGAGTTTTGAGACTGCGTTTTGCTCCTCTGTTGTCCCATTTTTGGGTATCAGATTCAAAATGTGGAGTTATAAATTCCAAAGGCAGTTCAGCAGGCGGAGGTCTGCTGCAAAGGCTGCTCCAATGATTCCTTCTCTTTGGGAGAATGTCCCTTAAGCTTTCTGCTGAGATTTGTTCTTCTGTCTTCCCTTTTTTGGGTATCAGTTTTTGGAGTCCCTGCAGGCAGGAAGGTTCCAAGGTGCCAGTCTATCCTTTGGGGCTTTCTGCGCGGCCCGCCCGATGTGCGCGAAATGTGGGACTGCTCTAGCTTTTGATCTTTGCAGAGGTTCACAGCTAAGAATTTTTCTTGAAATTTAGAGGAGAATTTGACTTGGATTTTTTGAACCATACTGGGATTACTGAAATTGTAGGGAAGGGCTGACTGCATTGCAGTTGTATGCAGGATAGTTGTATCATGTTAAGTGGAACTGTTTTGTGTTTATTTGGAAATTAAGTAAGAAGATGGTATTAGGTGCCACACTGACAATGGCAGCACTTGTGCCCATGAATCTTAACTGTCAATTTGGTTAAGAGTCCTGGCAAGGTGGTGATTGAGTCATAGGGATGCTATACTTATTGGTAGATGACTTCACTATGTTTATAGCTGAATGTGTTGTTATGAAGTAGGGTCCAGTCACTGGGGTTGGACCTTTGTTTTGTTTTGTGTTTTTTGAGACAGGTCTTTCTATGCAGGTCAGACTGGTCTTGAATTCACTATGTAGCCCAGGCTGGCCTCGAACTCACGAACTCATGGTAATTTACTTGGCAGTCTTTCAAGTGCTGTGATTACAGGCATGCACCACACCCAGCTTTGGGGTTGTGTCTTTGGACAGTACACTTTTGCTGACATTCTCCTCCTGCACTTTGCTTCCCAGCTGCACGAACTGAAGAGTTTTGCTCCTCCCACACTTCTGCCATGGGGAGCATCATTCATCATTTATTCTAGCCTATCTATAATTTTTGCTTCGTATTTTTGCCATGGAGCCAGCCAACCATGGACTGAATGCTCTCGAAGGTGAGCTAAAATAAATTTCTTCTCTTTTAAATTGAGGATGTCAGAGATTTAGTCCCAGAAATCAAACATTGACCAATATACCCAGTCTGCTCATTTGCCATCTTTGTGATATTTTTCAGTTACTCAACCTCAAACAGGAAGAGTAAAAATAACGGAACCCGCCACCTAGCACAGTTAGGAGGCCCAAGTAAGTGACTACCCGAAAGCAACTAGACTAGTGCCAAGCATATGACAAGCACTGTACATTTGTTTGCCAAAGAACTGCAAGAACCACAGTTGTCAGCTCTGACTATCCATTGCTCACATGGAAAGTAAGAGCTTCTTATGTATATCTAGGAGTAAATCTTTCACGGAAGCTAAATTATTACTAGCTGCCTCGGCTTGCTGCAGGGGTGAGGCACTGTGTATCTGCTGACATCATTCTAGTATTAAATCTGTTTTCCTTAATCTTTAGTTATGTTGAATATAATCCACTAATCACTATTATTATAGGCATCTGCATGCTTGCTTAAAGTGTGTAATCCAACACCCCAGTTCAGACCTACTGAGCCAGAGTATAGTGCAGAGTTTTCCCAAGTTTTTCAGGTGTATATTGGTTTGACACCTACTGCTGAGTGTTTATTTCCTAATTCAGATCTCCACTGTGGGATTCTGAAGGGGCAATAACTAATTTGTTCCAACAACACTAAGGCAAATAAGCATGAGAAAGTAATTTGGGGTAATATAAAGTTATTGATAAAGTGAGGTTTCTGTCTCTTTCATTCGATATAAATTGCTTGAACAAGAAAGAAAGACAGAATATCAGCTTGCATCCTGGGAACTGAGCATTAAGTAACAGATTAGGAAGGGTGCATTATCAGAAGTGAATGCCACCCAGCTTATATAGGGCACAGAAAACACGAGAGGCTCTGCACTGATGTGTAAATATCAGAACCATCCCCAAAGTTTTTTAAAAAAATTAGTATACCTTTTAACTAAATCAATCTCCACAGGATACATAAAGTATTTCAGAACTCCCTGAGCATTATAATTAATACACGATTAATTTCTAAATGACATTTTTGTATGTCCACAATGTTTTCTATCTTTTAAAAAAGTTACATAGTTTATATTCATTTTCTGAATATTTATTCAATAAAGAAATCTTCTATGAATAATTGAGGATAAATATTCTATGGTTATTCTGTGAATAAATATAAGCATAAATAACATGAAAAAACAGATCAAAGCTCAGATAAATTTTATTAATTGTTATGATGACTATATACTAACCTATCACATTATTCAATATAGTCATGCTACTTATTTGTAAGCTATTATCACTTAATGATTTTTAACATTATGAATAAAAACAATGTTAATTTTATAAGCTATGTAAATGGATGCAACTTGAGACTATACTCATAAGTGAAATAAATCAGACCCATATGTATAAACATAGTATTGTCTCACTAGTGTGAGAAGATGAACAATAAGATCTGAAATGTACAATAGATTTTGTGATTTGAGAAGAAACTGTTCAAAAGAAAAAAACAAACTGTGATGGGGGTAAGAAGAAAGGAAAAAATATGTGTGTGTACAAGATAGTTTATAGCTAGTTGCTCTTAGTTCATTAAAAAGAATGATTTGTGGTAGTACTATATAGGCAAGATATCATGCCTGTATCTTCTACTCTAAATAACTATAGAAAGTCAATACACAATGTACCAACTATTGTAGTTGTCCCACCACCTGTTTTGAAACTGTTTCATTATTATGTCTATTCTTTTTTCCTCTCAAAAAAAAACATCCCTGAAAAAGAGCTACCTTTATTTGCAAAAAATAAGTTTGTTGATTGATAATCTAAGAGAAGGAAATTTTAAAATGTGTGCTAAAATATGCTCCAAGTAAAGAGAATATTTCAACTATTTCATTACTTTGGAATTCATCGTCCTCGGGTTAACCTGGTGGAAGGAAATGTTAGTTACTCCTCAGTATCGTAGTAATAGGTTATTGAATCACAAACAAAGCAACGCACTTAAATTTAAAATGAGAACTGAAGTATATTAGGCTGCTAAGACTGCCATAGCAAAATACCACACCCTGTCTAGTTTACACAACAGACACATTTTCTCACTGTTCTACAGGCTGGAAGTTCATGATCAAGATGCCTAAGTTTTGATTTCTACAGAAGTCTCTCTCCTTTGCTTGAAGAAGAGCTCATCACTTATTCTTCATAAGCCTTTTTCCTTCTGTACGTGCACATCTGTGGCAACTTTTTTCCTCTTATAAAGATACTAGCATTAGAGGATTAGGCCCCATCCTTCTGAACTCATTTAACCCTAATGACCTCCTTCAGGCCCCTAACCCCAAACCCAGTCCCATGAAATACCCGGGCTTTGATGGCGCTATGAATCCAAATAACTCAATTCTTACTTTATGCAAAATAAATAAATACATATATGAGGCCTGTAATGTTCTGTATTCTAATTATTTTTCCTGGAACAGGTAGATATGGTTGAATTATCCAGTAATATGCAGCATCTATAGGTGAAGTGATAATTATAGTTTTAATATTTAAGTTATCTCAGCACTTCTTGCCAGAAGTAATAGTTCCCTGAGGTGAGACGAACCCCTCTTGTTGACTGGTCTTTTTCCTCGCACTTCATTCCACTGTGAATTGATGATGAAGATTCCCACAAGCTACGAAAAGGAAAGAAAAAGAGAAAAAGAAGACTCTAACTCAACACAAATAAGGAATATTTCTACCCTCTCAGTAGAAGTTAAAAGAAAAAACATTTTTCAGCTGTTTAGAAATTCAAAAAGTGTCATGAATTGGGGAATTTCTGTGGATTCTGCTGAAGTGTGCATGTTGCCTCTGCTGTGGTAAAAACATGGCTGCTGCATTTTCAGCCCTGATATGAGAAGCCAGCACAGTCCAAGGAACGGAGGGGAAAGAGCTTCCGTGTCCATGCCCAACCAGTCCCTTGCAGAAGGGCTGAATAGTCAAGAGCAATTTGCTCTCATAATGTGTCACAAACCGCTGGAGTTGCAGCTGCTGCCACGCCTTGGAGAACAGTACAGCACACAGCTCTGCCCGAGAAGAGTGGACACTTAAACAAGATGGGAGAGGGGAGGAGGAGGATCCTCTTTGGGAGACCTGAAGAGGTCGTGAATGCTGGGAGGCAAGAAAGCTCGGATCTGCTACTGGTGTCTGCCTCATCTAACAAGTTTATGTTCCCTCATACAACTTTAGGACGTCCAGTACACAACGTGGACACACCCTGTGCTCGACACATCCCCAAATAACTTGTCTCCCAAACTATGGAGGCAGTCATTCCTGAGGATGTAATCTGAGTCAGGCTTTGTGTGGTACTATGTCAGGGAAACAGAAGGATCACTTGACATTTACTTCCTCATTTAACAATTATAGGACTGGGGATATAGCTCAGTGGAATAAGTGCTTGCCTAGCAAGTGCAGGGTCCTGAGTTCGATCCCCAGTACCGCAAAAAGAAAAAATAAATAAATAAATAAATAAAATAAAATTCTAAAAAAAAAAAAAATTATATATTGAGCATTTACCGTGACCAGTTCTGTAATACAGCGCTGAGATCCTTGAATACAGGTAGTTTATAAAATAATGGGTATGATAGACACAGAAGAGACATAGGGAATGTCCCAAATGTGTCCTGAATGCTGATACCATGTCAGGTGACTTATAAACCTCAGAAATAAATAAATAAGTTTATTTATTTTGAAGTACTGAGAATTGACCATTGGGCCTTCACACAGCTATGTATTCAGCCCTTTACTAAGTTTGGAGGCCGGCTTCTGCTAAGTCACTAAGTTACCCAAGCTGAAGTAGAAATTGCAGCCCTACTGCTTCAGCCTTCCAGTGTGTTGAAATTACAAGTATGGATGAACATGTCCAGCTTAGAAATTTGTTTGTTATAGCTCTGAAGTCACAGAAGCTTTGGAGTAGAACAACAGCACCACCGATAGTTAGTGAGAACTGCTTTCTGGTTCATAGAAGGAGTTTTCTAGCTGTTTCCTGTCAAGGTGAAAAGGTAAATAAAATCCTTTGGGCCTATGATCCACTAACTCATAAGATCATGTTGGGGTTAGGACTTTAACACAGAATTTTAGGAAAACACACACTTTCAAACCATAGGAGAACAAATTATAACCATCTTACCAATTATTAGTAGTAAAATAAGTTACAGATAGAATAGTGAATAACATATGCTTATAAAATGTACTCACTCTATCATGAACTAGTACTCTGAGTACTTTATCTATAAGAATATATTAGGGGGCTGGGGATATAGCTCAGTGGAATAAGTCCCTGCCTAGCAAGCTCAGGGTCCTGAGTTCAATCCCCAGTACCGCCAAAAAAAAAAAAAAGAATATATTAAATTCTCACAAGCCTGTGAGGCAAATACTACTATTCTACTATTCTATTCATTTTACAGAGGAGAAAACTGGGGGTCAGAGAGTCATAGTCACTTAATTAAGAGGCACGATAACTTTTCCATGATATTCCATTGTATGTAAAAGATGTAGTAAAAGAGGAACCCAGATGGTTTGGCTCCGAATTACCGTTGTTAAGTCCTACAGTGTAATATTTGTACATTATGAGGGCTATGGATAAACCAGGATGGTGGTGTGAAGGACAAGGGGTTGAGGAATCGGAGCTCGTGAACTTGAATGACAGGCCAAGGCACTTCACTGAGGTCTTACCCTGCCTTCATGAAAATTTAGAAACATGATTCTCAATCCAAAAATCTACAAATGTAGGAAATGATGCTCTGAAACCTGGAGTTGCATAGCCCCTTTCATATTATATAGTCACAGTCCTTCCAGGTCTTGACACTCCCACTTAACGGCTAGGCTGACATACACAGGTTGTTACCACCCGGTCTCCCACAGACCAACGTCTTTCTTACACATCCTAAAAACATCTTCCTAGTCTGAAAGAGTGTCTCCACTCTCATTCCATATTTTCCAAGACACTCTGCTTATGTTCAAATCCCTTGGTCCATTTTAACTCCACAAGAAGGGTTGGAGATCTCCAAATGACTCCGCATTTTAAACATTCAATAAAACTAGAAGTTGATTTCTGCTTTCTCCCTGTCACATTCCTTCCCTGAAGCAGAGGACTGAACAGCGGCTCTGCCTACTGGATTCGGAAAGGGACAGGACAATAAAAGCAAACAGCACGCATCACAGCACAAAGCACCTGTTGGTTATTCTTCCAGCAAGGGGAACTAGCCACAGACTGTAAGCAGATAGCTGATGGGATCCTATGTTTGGATTAGGGGATAACACTAGGCATTTCATAGGAGAAGGAAGACAGATGAATAAACTGTTAGAATAATACCTGAACAAAGGAAACTCATATCACTAAGAGAGGATTGAAATTAAAGGATGCTTAAGAGATACCAAAGAGACAGTCAACCAACTTTCACAGAGCTTACACTTCATTCAAGGAAACTAATAATAAAAATAGCTAGAATTATTGAACCTTTATTGTATGTCCGGTTCTTTGCTAAGTGCTTAAGTGAAATACTTAGTTAAATCTCATCCTTAATTGTCCTTTTGATTATAAGTTGATAGTACTTTACATATATTGGGCTAAATAAATTGTGCAATGAAAAATAGTATTATGCTTCCATTTTAATGAGGTTACTCCAAATTCAAAGTGACATATGCAAACAGCACTTGTGGCTTTCACTTTATTTCTCCTGAACACTGGTAGAGAACACAGAACTCACCTTTCTTCCTATCATCTATTTCACCTTTGGTTCATTCCTTTGACTGTAAGGGAACTTTCAAATCCTTGAAAAAGCCAATTAAAAACCTTGTCCTTCATCCCTCTTCTCCTATTATAAATGAGAACATGAGCCCTTTTTCTTTTTCACTTATGGTCCAGTTATTAAATGTGGAAGATAAGAGAATTTTTTCTTTATCTTTCTTTATCTTTATCTTCTTTTCTCTGTCTTTATCTCCTGTATGCCAGTATAGTGACCAAACATTTTGTATGTCTTATGATGACATAAAGAAATGTATGCTCAAAGAAGTTTATTGTTTTAAACAAGAGAGTGTATCAACTAGAGGTTTATAAGGTGATATTGCAAAAATATTAAAGGAATATTTGGTTTCAAAACCCTTCCAAATTCTTTCAGATCCCCACTACTTTGGGGCATTGAAAAATCCTTTATCTAGGGACTCTACTGCACTGATGGTGGGATTGCAGACTGGTGAAACCACTGTGGACAGCAGTTTGGAGATTTCTCAGCAAACTAGGTCTAGAGGTTCCATTCAAACCAGCTATTCCCCTTCTGGGTATTTTCCCAGAAGATCTGAAAACATCATATCACTGTGATATATGTGCACCCATGTTTATAGCAGCACAATTTGTAATAGCTAAATTGTGGAAGCAACCCAAATGTCCATCCACAGAGGACTGCATTAAAAAACTGTGGCATTTTTATATAATGAAGTATTACTCAGCTCTAAAGAGGGACAGATTTGGGGCCTTTGTAGGCAGATGGTCACAATTAGACACCATACTCATAAGTGAAATAAATCAGAGGTACATGTGCAAGCAATGTATTGTGTCACTGGTGTAAGAACCTGAGGGTGGGAATATAAACTAAGAGGCATGAAGGAAATCTGTTCAAAAGTAAAGAACAGATGGGACAAGGAAAGGAGAAAAAGAAGAAAGAGGCAAATAAGTATGTATGTACGTATGTAGGTACATATGTGCAGGATGGCTAACATGGATCCACTATTGTCTTATGTCACTTTATGGTAAGGACTAGTTGATGACTGGTTGTTTGATCAATCTTGTATGTCTATATGTGTTTTCCTGAGCATACACTTTGAAGTTATCAATATGCAATGCAACAAATATTGTTGGTTTCCTGTTGCTTTGTCTATAATTCAATTTTGATTATACTGTTATTGTTCTACTTTGTGTCTCTTTGTTAATGTTTTCCTCTTTTGTTGTTGATGTAGTTCTTTTTCTTTTACACTTAAAAAAAATAAAAATATTATACAAAAAATCCTTTATCTTACCTCCTGTAACATATTCAATTTTCTAAGTAAAAATTTTGCTTCCCATCTTTACTATCTTAATAATATATCTTTTTAGATCTCCTAGCACTTCAGCTGCTACACTTCTGCCAAAACTGACCATTCTCCTGACGTTTCTCATTCATGGACAGCTGAAACCCTCCTATTTCTCCTAAGAGCAGTCCGTGACTGCCACCTACACAGTCATACGCTTTCTTATGAGTTGTTAAACAAATCATACTTTGTTTAACAACCTGCACTGTTGGTATAGATGTTGACACTCAAGCATGCTTTATCTCTGCCACAATCATTATCACAATCCCAACCAGCACACGAGTATTTAGCAGACTAGCTACACTACCTGGAGGAAGCATCAAATGATCTCCAGCTATGCTAAGAGCTCTAGGCTTTCTTTTTCTCTTCACTGTAGGAGGACTTACTGGCATCAGCCCAGTACATCCAGTAAGATTCCCACTCACATTCAAAGTGCTCAGTATAACACTTGAAAACACAGCAAGCATTTGATAAATGACAGTTGATTGGAACAAGAGGACATTTCTATTAAATTAATATTATCCACTGCTTCTAAAGGATGAAGGAAAATGCTAAGTCAACAATATCCTGTAATCATAAATTGGCATTGAGAGGGAAGCTTTTATTTGAGACGGAAAAAATATTTTGTCTTCAATGCATTATTGCTGAGATAATGATATGACTCAGAGTGTGAAGTTGTCTACCATGTGGATGGGAAGTTCTGGTGCCATACATGTTCAAATGGGATTGTCGCAGAAGAAGCCAAAAGTAGCAGCTAAGAAGCTGGTACACCATGGTAGACCTAAGTCACGAAAAGCATTATACTGGTTTTCTTTTATCTAAACGTTCACAGAAACTCTGTGATACTGGTGTTACTGTTCCTATTTTATAGATAAGCATAGTTTAATATAAATTGCCTGAGACAACACAATTATAGTGACAAAACCAGGATTTAAACTCAATATTCATTTCTCCTGGGCTGTCCTAATTCACCACAAATCATAAGACAGGAATAAGAACTGAGAAATATGGATGTGACTAGCACCTGTGTGTGGCCAGTTTTGGAATCATTGTTAGCTAATAGAAAAATTGAAGGAAAAAAAATTTTTGCAAAGTTTCCCATTACTGTCCATTTCTAATCACACTTGATAGAGCTAATAGAAAAATTGAAGGAAAAAAAATTTTTGCAAAGTTTCCCATTACTGTCCATTTCTAATCACACTTGATAGAAGTAAACTTAATCCCTTTGCTGAGTGTTTTTCCAGAGCTTTAGCAATTTGCCTTTTCAAGTTTTTAACAATGTATATTAAAATATTTATCATACCAGTGCCCATATATGTACCCTGCTGTCACTGAGAAAGCTTAATATTTCATAGTAGGTGTAAAAATGTATGTAACTTTCACAGTTCATTTTTTCTGACTTCATGCTATTACTGATATTATGATAATGATTCAGGTACCTAAACCTTATACATACCTGTGTGTCTATAAGATGTTACCAGAAGATTTATTTCTTGATTATATAATATGAATTTAAAATTATGAAAGATAGTACCATTTACTTCCCTTTAAATCTGCATCTCTATACAAGTGAAGGTGGAGATGCGCATTTTGTCGTGATATTTTTAAAGACCCACTATTATTCTTTTATGACCATTTGCAGGGCATTACATGTATCATACAGTACTTTATTAACAGTTGTCCATTTTACTTCCAGCTGATATAAAAGCTTATAAGAGTCTTTCTGTGCAAATCAAGCTTTCTCTCATTCAAACTACCACATTTGAGGATTAAGGCTCCTACAGGCAGAACAGAGGCATAGGTCCAGGTCCTCTCCAGCAACTCTTACTCCTTTCCACATTATACTATCGGTCTGAGATTACACATTGTGATTGATATTACATATTGAAAATAATAGTGTGACGATGTCTCAGTCAGCAAAGGCTGCCGTAACACAGTACAGTAGATGGATCAGCTTATGCAGAAGGGATTGATTTCACAGTTCTAGAGACCTCAACTCTAAACTAAAGGGCCAGCAGGGTCAGCATGTGGTGCAGGACCCCGCTTTGTGTTGTGGACGGCCACTTTCTCCCTCCATCCCCGTGGTCTCTCCTCTCTGTTTTTGTGTTTTACTAAATAATCCAGTCTAAGTATCCCACCCCTATAACATCATTCAACCCTAAATACTGCCCAGAAACTTCATCTCAAAATACCATCACATCCAGGATTAGAATTTCAAAACAGGAACTGGGGGAGGCATAAACATTCACTCCCTAAGAGAGTGTTAATTTTATGCATTACGCTGGGCCTTGGTGCCCGGATATTTGGTCGAACATTACTCTGGCTATTTTTGTGAAGGTATGTTTTTTCTTGGTAAGAGTAATATTTTAATCAGTGAACTTTAAAGGAAACACATTTTCTCTGTAATGAGTGGACCTTTTTCCAATCAGAATATTATAGGCAGCTAAATTTAGACAGAAATTAATACACAGTCACAAAGGGACTGGGCTCTCAAGGAAGTCAACAGAAAAAATAGACATCTGAGTTGTAGCTGGAGGCACATCTGAGAAGACCAGGCCTCAAGAGGAAGATACGATGGTCAGACCTACATGCCTCCCCTCAGAAATAAGCAGTTAGTTAGAATTATAATATAATTGGGATCACATTGTTCAGTGAAATTCAGATAGGCATCGGTCACCCAGCTGGGGACCAGAACATCTAGTCCCATCCTTCCCCCAAATGCCCTTGTTCTTCCCATGCATCCTTGCTACCTGACCTACTTCCTTATTGGACAACATTAGCTAAGCAGCCATGCTTGTTATCCTATAGGTTGATTGTACTTTAACCCATGTTCCACCCACATAGTGACTTTACTGTATAAATCACCCCTAATAAGGGCCCATAGCGGCCACTCACTTCTCCCTCCCCTCTGTCTTTCAGAAGCTATTCCTTTCCCCAATAAATACTTCCTTCTCTTAACCTCCTTTGTCCTGTGGAATTCATTCTTCAATTTCAGGGAACACAATCTTGATGATGTATCCTAAGCAAGAAGGAATTCTGCTAATAGATGGGCTTTGGACTCCAAATGCAATTCTTCCCTGGTCTCTAACCTGCCAGCCAACTGTGCTGATTTTGGACTACCAAGTCTTCGCCATCAGTGTGAGCTAATTCCTTACCCCACCCAGCCACTGTTGGTTTTATTACTCTGAAGAGTGCTGATAAAAATAACTAACATTTACTATGTGACAAGTATATTCCCAATCATTTGTACAAATAAGTATTACCTCAATGAAGATGTGGTGAGTTACATGATTCATGCTAGCTGTACTGTATTGAAGAGGATAGAGACTCCCAGATTAATTGGCCAAAATTATCCTTACTGCAGCAAATTTTGAGCATAAATTTATGCAGCCTGACCCAAAGTCCATGTGTATAATCACTGTCTCATCACTTACCAAAATATAGGGTATTAGAGGGAAATATATTATCAAATCTTCCGAAGTGGACACTGGTCAAGTACAGTAATTTTGTTACTGCAATTAGGAAACATCAACTTGAGAAAATATATATTTATGTTTTTAATTAAGTAATAGGCAAAGGAGGTTTTGTACCGGGGCTGCAATCAATGCCATTCAAAGCTTTAAAGTTCAGAGCCTGAATGGAGTTGATTGCAGGCAAAACTTCCAACTCTCATCAGACAATCAAATCATTCCATTTCTTGGAGATGTTTTCTCGTTTAGCTGAACCATAAGTGACATCTTCAGGGCAGATGATATTTCACATGATCATTTTTTTTTCTCCTAGTTATGCCTGATTGAATCGCTGCTGTAAGCTACGTCTGTAAGAGCTGGAAAAAAGAGGCGACCTTATTGTAAGTTCTGACCTTGCCTGCAGTGCCTTCCCTGTCGGTTTCTCAGCCTTGAGTGTGGTGTATTGTTTCAGTAGAGCAAGGTCTTTGAAGCTTCACTTTTTGCCACCCCCATCCTAATGATTTCAAGCTGTTCAAAGAATTGCTTTGAAACACAGGCGTAAGCCAAATGCTTTAGAGTAAAGCTGATTTAAAACAAGCCTCAAATAATGCTGCTTTTAGGGGACTAAGGGAGCTATGAATAAACTGGCAGTGTGTACCTCTTCAAAACCTTCCCTTTTCTTGATCGCTTGGCCATAGGTTGGCCTTTTATTATGTTAGCAAGCAAACAACACGGCCTTCTGAAATTTATATAATATTTATTTTGCCAAGATATAAAAGCTGAGTACCTAAGATTGTGTAATATGCATACTGTTTCAAAGCAACCATGAGGCCAGCAAAGAAAGGGAGTCATTTATTTTTATTGATTTTTCTTTTAAAACAGGAGAGACTAGAAAGCAGTGTGTTTATTTCTTTAGAAATTAAAATGAAATCAGAATTTAATTTGCAGAGACAAATTGGAGCAATGCAGAGAAAAGATTGTCTCATCACTTTTATTAAATATTCGTTAAGTAACAACTACATCTGAAAAAAATGCCTTCAAAAAAGATTTTACAGTGCTTAGATTGTTTTATTAAAGCCTATCAATTAAGTTCATAGTTACAGATAGACGACTTTTCTACCAGGTTTATAATACAAACACTCTTTCATATACATATAAATATAACATATACACATAAATGCATATACAGTGTGTAATGTATACATACATATCCATATACATTTATATATGGCACTGTAACAATACCTAAGATGATACCTATACATAAAAAGTGTGCAATAAATGTTTATTCCTTGAAAGAATGATATTAGACAAAATCAAGAAGTACATATTTCTTTTAGAAGCTGCAGAACCAAAGGGGGTCATATGTAAATTTGGAAACAAAAGAAAAAACAAAAAACCTTTCTTTTTGAATAAAAATGTTAATGTTGACCATTAATCCTTAAGTGATATGTCTAGGGTTGTTAATAATGTTTCCCTTTTCACTAGGTTTGGGGGATGCTAGAGTCTTCTGCAGATGCTTTCTATGTTCGTTCTGTCCTGGAGAAAGAATTGGTCAAGACAAGGACAAACAGTGGAAAAGTCTTATATTTATTAAAGGTCGGGGAAAAGGGTTCTGAAGAGCAAGTTTGGGCAGAGTAGAAGCAGGAAAAGGAAGTATATGCTGCGGCATGAGAGAGAGCTACCGTGAAGAGTCTCTACAGTGGAGAGATCCACGGCTACCGTCTTTTGGGTATTTTCGACCCCTAGGCAGGCGTCAGCTCTAGGGCCAACCTGT
>PVLD010033550.1:0-13549 GCA_004027595.1 Dinomys branickii
GGCCTGTTTCAGAGAAAGGCAAGAACAATGAATGGCTTAAATGTGTTGGAAACAAAGGGGAGTATTTTGAGGGAGATTAATGGCAATGTGTCCCTTACTATAATAAAGTTTTAACCTAAACAGTCACAGTATTTTGTAATCACACCTTGAACTTGTTTTCTCTTGAGAGTTGGAGGGACAGAAGAAATAAATGAAGCACTATAACATGTACCCGAGAAAACCCACCCAGAATGACCAACATGAAGTCATATGCTCATAAATTATTTAAAAAGTAAATCATTATAATATTTGAGAGCAGCCCTTTATGGCAGAATAAACTGGAGCCACAAGATATACCCAAAAAGAAAATGTGAGCCAAAGACTTTAGACCCAGCAAAACTGTCTGTGAACTTCACAGGAGTTGGAGCAACTGTTCTCAACATGCCAGAATTCAAGGACTGTTGCCTTCATGAGATCTTCCTGAGGAATCTAGTAAAGAACAAACTTGAGAAAAATAAAAATTACCATCACTGACCTCAGGAATGATGGTGGATGTGGAACTAAGAGCTACAACACCAGTAAGAGGGAACCGTTAACATGTAATAGCTTGGGGAAGGCAGCCAGAGTACAGCTATGGAAAGCATTGAGAGACAGCGGGAGAGAATATACTCACACAGTTTTAAGCTATCCTCAGTAATCATATCAGTAGCATTAGTACTAGTATTCTGGGACTGAATAATGTGGGTGGCCAAAAAAGGGTTTCACAGTGCAGGCCTCAGACTGCTGTCCTGTGAAAGGCCTCTTCAACAGGTAGCCCTGAGCTGATATCTAGGAAACAAGATGACTGGAGAGGCCTCAGCCTTCCCTAACTGATGAAGGCGGCTTGCTGTGCCTAGATAGTGCTGATAGTGTGGATCATGCTGACCATCTGGTTTCTTATAAATAATAAATAAATGAAATAAAAATCCTTCTTAGCCGTGAATGGTGGCTGGGAGCCTAAGGCAGGAGGATGCGAAGTTCCAGCCCAGCCTGGCAACTTACAAAGCAAAACTCTGTCTTAAAATAAAATGGGAAATAAAAAAGGGCTGGAGATGTAGCTCAGTGGGAAGGGCCCCGGGCTCAGTCAAAACCTTTTTCTACAGCAGCACAGCAGCCCCTCCTTATGCTGCAGCCTGGATCTCAGGACTGCTATAGTGTAATCCTGTAAATGCTGGTTTTATAGTTAGGGGCTGAGGAAAAAAGAATTTTTAAATAGCTTTGTATTTTGTGGTTATCACATCTGAGTGTATAATTAAAATGATGTGAAATGTTATACATATCATATCACCAGTGTAAAATGAACCTTCCTGCAGAGAAAAAAAACAGTATTCATGGATCAGAGCGCTCCCTTGCTTTTTGCTGCCTTTGGGAAGCTTGCAATTTCAGCTTTTTCAAGTACTAGAAAGACAGCAAAGTCTCCATAACTGATGCTTTTTGCGTATTGGAGCCTCTGGTAAAAGGGAGACAACATGAAAACAGAGACAATGCCCAGGTTGAAATATACTTTTAAAGGCTTCAAAAGCGGCTTTGTATGTTAATGTGCTTGTGTTTGTTGTTTGTACTGGAGATCAAACCCAGTCACACCGAACTACCTCCTCGGCCCTTTTCTTCTTAAGTTCCTTTGGGACAAGGTCTCACTATGTTGCTATATTGCCAGGCTGGGCTCAACCTTGCAATCCTCCTGCCTCAGCCTCCCAGAGTACCAGAATTACAGACATGTGCCACTACACCCAGCTGCCAACTGTGCTCTTATTGACATAAAGTGCCTGGTTTGGAGGGGCTGATGTTCTTCCAGCCCAATCTGTTTTGAGTGGATATACTTGGACTCTCAACCTGACAAGGTAAAGGACTTTGGAGAAATCCTGAAATCACTTGTCTCCTACTAAAAGAAAATCCCTCCCCAGTTTTTTAAAAATCTCAGATTCACAGACCCCACTGCTTGGTGGTGATCAGGAGCTGAAACCTGATAATCTCTGCACTGTTTCCATCCCTCTGTGTGCTATGAAGAATTAAAAGCTCATCTCAAAGAATAGATCTCAGGTGACGACATCCTCTGCAGGCCATCAATGATGAAACTATGGACACTGGCAAGACTGTCTGGCTCATGGACAAATGTCAATAGGAAAGGGCATGTTTTCAGGAGAACATTAGAAATTCTGCTGCTGACTGACTAAATTTCTGCCTCAGGAACGAACTGCATTCCTAACTTGTGACTTGAAAGCTGGGGGTTTAGGGAGGACACATCACAGGATGTGTGACCCCTACACCCATTCCGCAAAGATCACACTCAGACCTCCTCTTGCAAGGGTCTCCCTGGGGCTGGCTTTCTAGGTTACTTACAGCTTGTACTAATGCACGGGTAACCTGACTGCTGCCCTCAGCTCTCTCCTTACACACGGCTGCTTAGGAAGGCAGTTCAGCATAGCTCTCTCCAGCAAGGGGTTGAGTTGTTTTTAGTCTGTTCACTGGGCAAACAAGTAGGACAAAAGGAATGGGAGATTATGGAAAGGTATCTTTTAAAATTTCAAAAGTCCATGACCCTTCCTGACCAGTTCCTGGATGTGATGTGTCTTTCTGGTTGAATTGCAAAAGATGTATTCTTAAGAAAATATTTCTTGCCTTCTTGCATACAACCTTTCCAGGCCAATCTGAATAAGAATAAAATGATTGGGAAATATAAAGTTATGATTACTGAATGAGACACATGGATTTTGTAACAATGAAGAGAGGGAAAACCTCAGGGAGGAACAAGGGCGTGGAGAGAAAGCACTGATGACTTATATTTTCGGAACTGCTTCTGGAAGTTTTCCCTCATTCCTGTAGAAAAATGCCTCATGCTTTGTTCCCAAGCTGCCCTGTGTGTGTACTTTGAAATGAAGCCAGCTGTGAAGATTCCCATCACCCCTGGCAGTAAGGACTCTGGGACAGAAGGAGTGACACATGCTCCTGTACTTGGTACACAAAACATTTCCAGATGCCACCCAATCTCTGGGCAATGGGCTGATTCCCGGGTAAGAAACTGATGGGACCTGACCACTTTCAGGCACCCTCTCTGAAATCAAGGTCTACACTGAGTTATTAGGATTGGACTAGGCGGGAGACCCTGTCCTTTTGTACTGCCTGACAGAGAAGTCTTGCTGGGTGCCTTGACAACCACAAATACTTGGTTTCCAGAGCTATCACATGTGCCTTCTGGGATGGCTGCAATGTGCGCCCACCTTTCCTGACCACACCAGCCCTGGAAGGCATTCAGGTTAGCTCCCATATATCAGGCAGATTTGGGCTAAGCCTGAACTGATGCTGTGTACCATGCAAACAAGAGATTAACAGAGAAATTTGAGAAGAAAGTCACTTGGATTTCTAAGATGCACTTTTGAGGTCCAAGGGGTTTGTTTGTTCTATCTTGTTAAATCCAGGACCCTGGAGGGTATAACTGAAGTTAACACTGCCGCTGGTCTCACCTTGATGCTGTGGTCCTACTGATAATTTTGCTGTAAAGATGCCTTTGCTCTCTGGGCACAGCAATGCACACAGAAGTCCAAGTTACTCAGGTTGCTAAGCCATGAGGATCACTTGAGTCCAGGAGTTAGGGACCTGCCTGAACACATAAGAAAGACCCTGTCACCCAAAAATGACTTGGGCAATGGTCCCTGAGTTCAATCGCCAGAAATACCTTTGGAGAATAATAGTGAGCCAAAGCACTTCCCTCTAAACTGGTAAGTAAAGGGGAAAGAATGAAGTCTTATCCTGCCTTTCCTAAATGAACTGTAGCATCAGTAACCAAATGACAAAAATAATGTGAACAAAAGCATCTTTACAAATGTACTGTAAGATGTTTCATATACAGGTACAAATTCCCTATAATGAATGCGATCATTATGTATATCTAAATCATACTAATAAACTTCATTTTAAAATAAAATAAAACTATTATAATTAACAAATGAAAAGGAATTGTTAGGATTTGCTTAACATCATTTATCAACCACCAGTGGATTTATTGGATCTTCTAAGCATTGAGCATCTCAGCTGCTAATTACCACAAATAGTGACCCTGAGACATTCTGTGGCCAGGTATAAGGAGATGGCAGCACCTGTAATCTTGCTACAGTGATCAAATAGCCTCAACCAGATCTGAGCTCTGCATCTGGCTGCCAATTTGCAGAAAACCCAGAGTTCAGAGAAATATGTTGTCCTCCACTACATACATGTAGTCACCCAAATGCAGGATGTGGAAAATCCAGACTCGAGTGAGAATCTTGAGGCAAGACTAGTATAATGTTTAGGGATACACATTTGCTGTAACCATTAAAAAATACAAGGAAGTAATTAACAAAGTCAGGCCAAGATTGGTAGGTTGAAATTGCATGGGTGCTATAGTTTAAATAGATCACCTGAAGTTTATGTGTTTGTAACTTAATCTCCAGTGCAAAAAAACTGCTTAGAGAAGGGATCTTTAAAACCCTTGGGCTGGGTGTGGTGGTGTATATCTATAATCCCAGCACTTGGGAGGCTGAGGCAGGAGGATCACTGTGGGTTCCAGACCAGCCTGGGCTAAATAGTGAGTTCAAGGCCAGCCTGAACTACAGAGGGAGAACTTGTCTCAAAAAAAAAAAAATATATATATATATATATAAGTAAATAGATAGATGGATAGATAGATAAATAAATCTGTCCATCCACCCATCCATCCTCCAGTTCCTCACTCAGTGTAGCAGATGCCTATATCATACTTTTCTAATGAAAAATATTTACTTTAGCACAACAGCAGCTGGCTGTGTGTCTCAGTAGCTGCACTGGGGGAACACAGGAAGTGATCCTTGTGTTCAGCCACTTGGCACAATGAACAGCAAGGTGCGTGCATGTGTGCCAAAGTGTCAATGTGTCAGCAGGTGAGTTTTACCCACATTACGTGCCATGTTACATTTTTGTGTATTTATAATTCATTTCATTAAATGTTTTCTTTTGATTTTTCTGGTAGAATTCACCCAATCCAGTACAATGTTGCATGAAAATCCACTTTTACAACTTTGGGAGGAAGTTGAAAGTGAGCCATCAGGTGACTCAGCTACTGCTGATGACGTGGATCATGTCAGCCAGGAAAGCTGCAATAGTGAGGCAGAGCAAAGATGACAGAGAAGAACAGAACAAAGACCCTGACTCAAAAGAGGAAGAAAACAGTAACGTAAATAAATATTTGACTAGTCAGAATGCTACAAAATGGTCGTGTATACCTGAACAATCCAACTTTAGAACTAGGTCAGAAAATGTTACTAGATTCTGTCCAGGAGCAAAACCTGTTGGACAGAATGCCAACATTGGAAGTTGTTTTGTGCCAGATGAAATGCTTCAAGATGTTGTGAAAGACACTAATAATCAAATACAAGTAAAACATTCTATCTGCACCCATAGTAATACTCAAAAATATATTTATTATGACATATCATGATGTAAACTAAAAGCCTGCATAACAGAACTTTATCATTCTAACTGTCAGAATCTAAAGGATTTATGGAGAATTGACAGATGTAATGCTGAGATTTTTAGAACAATGTCACTCAAGAGATTTGGTTTCCTTCAAAATTGTCTCAGTTTTGATGACAAAAAGACCTGCCAGGAAAGAAAAAAATTCAACAATTTGGCTGCTATTCCCTCATTTTTGAAAGCTTTGTTTCAAACTGTCAGGCAATTTAGACACCATCCAAATACATGACAATTGAACAATTTGCATCACTTTGTGATTGTTGTAGCTTTTGGCAATATATGCCAAACAATCTTTCCAAATATGGCATGAAAATATATGCTCTGGTAGATGCAAAGACATTTTACACCTTGAATTTAAAAATTTATCCTGGAACTCAGCCACCAGATCTTTATTCATACAGTAGTAAACCATATGATGTTGTGAATAGACTTGCTGCACCTACTTCAAAAAGTAACCGCAAGGTCATATTTGACAACTGGTTCACTAGTTACTCACTGATGTTGCATTTGCTAAAAGAACACCAGGATCAGTACAGAAACTATTTGCAAGAACAAAATGGAGATCCCCAAGAAAATGTTTCAAGTTCACAATAGAGAAATGAATAGTAGGCTCTTTGGATTCCAGAAAGACATAACATTGACCTTATATATGGTGAAGAAAGAGTAGTATTGATACTGCCAAAGTTACACTGTGATGATAAAATTGATAGTGAAACTGGGCATGGTGGTGCATGCCTATAGTCCCAGGGGAGAGGGCAAGGAAGGAAGCAAAGAAGGGAAAGGAAAAAAGAGAATAGAAGGGAAAAAATGGAAACAAAGCTTTCGGAAATAAGAGGGGGAAGGAGTTGCAGGGAGGAAAGGGGGTTGAGGGAAAAAAGAAGAATCAAGATATTGTTACAGCAAAAATCAAAAATCAAACATCAGGCTGAACTCCGCAGGAGATCAAAGAACTCATTCAGAACAAATGGAGTTTTATTAACTTTAATAAAGACTGGTCGCTCTCCATCTCAATTTGCCAATCAGAGATGTGGCCTCTAACTGCCTTTGTTCCCACCTTATATACAGTTTTGGTTTCCATGGTAATAGGTTGGAATGTTTAGGCCTCGCCACAGTTGTTTTCCTTGCACCATGTAACGGGGTCAGGCTCCTACCACAATGATATATACTTTCAGGGGTTGGGGTGAAACAACTCAGGCAAGAAGAATTCCAGGGCAAAGTCAGGACTGCAGAGTTAACTCTTTGCAACCCCTCCAGGATGCCTTAAAATGATATGCTAAAAGTCATTGTCCCTTACAATATATTGGCCAGATCAGGTGGCGCACACCTGTAATCCCAGCACTCAGGAGGCTGAGGCAGGAGGATCATTGCAAGTTCAAGGCTAGCCTGGGCTACAAAGTGAGCTCAAGGCCAGCCTGAACTGCATAGCAATACCCTGTCTCTAAAAGACCAAAAAAAAGATATACTAAGTACAGGTATAAATCCCCTATGATGAGTGTGATCATTATGTATGTCTAAAGTGTACCAATAAAATTATATTTAAAATATTACTCATAAGAACTCAGAGTTGCTGGTAGACAAAGAGTAGACAAGTTGCTTGATCTGTGTTGATCAATCCCAGCAAGCCGGCAGCAGACTTAAGATGGAGTGGATAATCCCAGCAAGCCTGCGCTTTTAGTTCAACTGAAGTCAGGCTGCTTGGAGTTTCTGGCTGTGAGGCTAGGACCTGAGCTGTTCAGCCCACAACACTCTAGGTGCCTCCTACTGTCTTAAACTTAGCTCCCTGACCTCCTGCCAACTTGAACTTGGCTGCACCTCACCCTGACACTGTGAGCTCCTAGATGGAGCCATCAGGCAACTGCTGAGTTCTGAGTCCAGGTGGCCCCTTTCCAAACTGGCAACTGACCAGTTGCCCTCTCCTGGGGGGCATTTGAACTGGAAAAACTCACCAGCTACTGCAATCCACAATGTTCACTGCTCTGTTTTCCTGGTGCATTTTTCTGTTGAAGCCTCTGGAGTCAAGCTACTCCTCCCATGCCACTAGCTGAGGTTCAGAGAAAAAGCACTCTTTGCTACTTTCCTCTTCTGCATTGAGGTCCTTCTCCTTGCTCTCCCCATGGGCTCCAATTCTCCCTTCAAGGGACCTCCTTGGTGGGTCCTGGAGACCCACTTCCATCCTTCTTCTCTTCCTCACATTGCTGTATTCCAGTGTCAGGACTCCAAATTTCTGAGAGGCTGTTTCTCTGCTGCTCACCACTCCACCATCTTCCTGGAACAAGTTCGTAAACTTTATTCATATCTTCTATGAATATTTCTATATTGAGACTTTCTATTTATCATTTGCAAAAGTGTTTGCTATTTCTTATTCAAGTGTTTTTATATATTTATTTGTTTGTTTGGGGACCTGGGCATTGAGCCCAGGGCCTCAGGTATGTGAAATTAATGCTCTAAAATTGAGCTACACCTCCATTCTCAATAGCCTTTCTGTTCAGCCCCAATATCCTTTTATTTTTCCAATGCTTAAGATTGAATGCAGGGCCTTGAGCATGCTGGCCAAGCACTCTACTAATTAAATTATATCCCCCCATGTATTTTTCCGAGTTGCTTTAAAGTGTCAGGTAATCTTAATATCTGTAGCATCTTGTTATTGGCATCTGTTGGTTGTCTTTTGTGTTTCAAGGTGAAATTTTCATGGTTGTTCTATGATGAGTAATTTGGGTAATATCCTGGACATCTTGAATGTATTACAAGACTCTGAGTGTCACTTAAATCCTATGGACTGCTGATGTTTTTGTTTTAGCTGGCAATCAATCGATTAGATTCACAGTTCAAATCCCTAGCTGTTAATTAATGGCACATGAGGAAACACCCAGAGACCAAAACTGTGGGAAAGACTAGATTTAATTCTGGCTAGGTACAGGCAGGCTGAAATTGGAGAGACATCAATGCATATCTGGAGGGGAGGCTATATATAGGGTCTAGGACTGTGGGTCGTGGTCCCAAGGAATCTGGATGGAATGTTTGAGGTCAAATCTGGAAGGATGACCAGCACAGGTGTGCATATAAAACTGAGTCTTTCAGCGTCAGGGAGACTGTAGGCCCAGTCCTAAATTTTTTTGTGGCTATCAGTTCTGTTTGTTGAGGGGCAGCATGGGTTCCTGTTGTTTGTAGAGGGATTCCCATGTTTTTTGGGAAGGTCTTCCTCAGGTCAGGCCTGACCCTAGCCACCTTCAGTGAGCAGTAGGTCCAGTGTCACTTCAGGTTTTATGTCCTCTGCAGTGTCTTCCAGATCTTCCTCTGGTGTATACCACTCATCACTAACCTGAAATTGCTTAGGGGGCTGGGCACTAGATAAAATAAAATATAGGGGGATTTCCATGTTCTGTCTGAGCATTAGAGGGTTTAGGGGGATGTTTTGTTTTGGACAGTGTTTGGAATCAAATCTATGGCCTCATGCATTTTAAGCAGACTTTCTGCCACTGAACTACATTGCCAGGCTCTGGAGTTCGCTTTCCTGTTTGTCAAACCAAAGCTAGAGGGCTTCTCCTGCCCTGCCCCACTTCATTTCTGAATTTCAGCCTGCATTAAGTTCAGGCTGAAAAATACTGGAGGAAAAAACTGACCAATTCACTATCATTTCAATAGTACTGGAAATTCTGTTCTTCTTCCCCAGTCCTCCTGCTACTATATACTTTTCAGAGCCCTCAAATAACTGGCCCATGCATTTTGTCCAGGTTTTATGGTGAATGAGATCTGTGAAGTTCATTCCCCAGGCATGGTACAGACACTGATATCTCTGCTCTGAAATTTTCTTGTTTTGTACAATTAAGGATGGCTTTCTGAGGGCCAACCTATGTCTGTACAGATTTGTGTCCAGAGATTTATCAGAGTTTATGCTTAAACATGTCAAGCCATGTTTACCTTGGCAACACAACCAAACTTCAGGTCTTTTATGAACCTGAGCTGGCTTTGACTTTTCATTGGGCCATGCTTCTATTCCCTCTGTGCACACACAGTCTCAGTAGGTCAAGGACAGGTGAATGGTTTGGACCTGCTTGATCTCTTACCCTGGTATACAATCTCAAATCTGCCCAAGACATAGGGAGAGTTTATCAAGATCCCTATGGATAGCTTGCCTCCCAGGTCACCTTGTAAATTCCCAGCAGACCGGTGAATCACTTGCCCCAAACAGCCTGCAAGGTCAGAGTAAGGGCACTGCTGGCCCTCTCTATGCGCTTGCCGCTGAGATCATTACTGACTGTACTCTAAGTCATCTGTAGCAGCATCAGCAGTGGCACTGAAGCTTGTTCCCATAGCCTATGCTGCCCTGCCTGGGCTGAACTATAGCACCAGCAGAGCTGGAGGAAGGATGGGAGCCCTGCTAGAAAGAAAAAATACAGCACAGACTGCACCATTCTGAGCCATAGCTGAGTCATTTTGAAGAACTGAACACTTCTCAGTTTGTAATGTGAATTTGCTTGAATCCCAGTGCACAGAGACACTTGTTTCTGACAGTTTTGCCCCAGCTCATGGAGTGATTTTTGAGGGGAGATTTGCCAACCTCCTTCCCTCCTTGTGCCAGAACCAGAGTTACCTTACATTTTCTACCAGCGAAAATAATAGAAGAGTCCAGCTCACCTGCCACCAGCCTCAAACTTCATTTTAAAATCCAGACAGTCTCCAGGAGCGCAGTTGCTTGGCTCTTCACAGACATCGTCCAAATGAAACATCTACTGCCTGCTTACAGTGTGACAAAGAACCCACACTTTTCCGTCAAATATGCTACACCCCACCATTTTCTTCCTTTGTATGCCAGAATTGAATACCTATGACCGTTGACCTCTAGAAATCCAGCCACTTCCCCCAATTGGGATGTTCAGGGCAACAGCCAACTGCATAACCAGACTGAAAACAGCTTCCATTTCATCATTCCCAACCTACTGAAACCTAAAATTAAGGCCTTGGAGCCAGCTCATTATGAAACCTCTACAAAGTATGGGGTACATAATCCTTTTGTCCTTTAATTTTAGGTTTCACTAGGTATGTAGCTTAGTGGTAGAGCACTTGCCTAGTATGTGAAAGGCCCTGGATTCAATCCCCAGTGCCAAAAAAACACCTTTAGTTGTTAGATTAGCTAAGGGTTTGGCTATTTTGTTTATTCTTTCAAAGAGCCAACTATTTGATTCACTGATTCTTTGTAGTGTCTTTTGTGTGTCAATTTATTGGTTTCTACTCGGATCTTTATGATTTCCTTCCATGTAACTAACTTCCAATCTAACTTTGGGTTTAGATTGTTCTTGATTTTCTACAACCTTGAAGTACATTGTTACATTTTTTATTTGAGCTTGCTCTGTTTTGTGGCGTTCACAGCTATGCACTTCCCTCTTAGGACTGATTTCATTATGTTACTGTGTCCCGTAAGTTCTGTTATGTTTGACTAGTTGTTTAGTTTCATAAACTTTCTTCTTCCTTAATTTCTTCTGTTACCCATTGATTATTTAAAAGCTGTATCACTTACTTTCCATGTGTTTAGATAATTTCTATGATATCTTTTGCCATTAATTTCTAGTTTTACTGTGCTATGATCTGAGAACATTCATAGGCTAATTTCTATTTTTTTGCATTTATTTATTGGCTTTTATGTTGTCTATTTTGGAGTGTGCTGCTACGTTGAATGAGTATTCTGTTGTTGGGTTAAATGCTCTGTGGATATTTAGTAAGTACATTTGTTTGAAGATTTGGTTCAACTCTGATATGTCTTTGTTAATTTTTTGTCCAGTTGACCTATTTTTGATAGTGGGGCATTGAGTCCCTCACTATGGTTGTGTTTATTTGCTCTTTTATGACCAGTAGTAATTGGTTTATGAAGTTCGGGGGGCTGTTGTTTGGTGTATACATGTTAATAGTTGTTACTCTTCCTGTGGGATTGCTGCCTTAACCAATATGTAGTGATCACCTTTGTCTCTCTTGATTCGTTTTGGTTTGAAGTCTACTTTGTCTGAATATAGGATAGCTACATATGCTTTTGGGGGGGTACCCATTGCATGGAATATTGTCTTCCATTCTTTGATTTTTAGTCTTGTGAGGTTCTTTTTTTGGGTTAGACGTTTTTCTCGTGTACAATATACCCTTAGATTTTGTTTCTTGATCCATCCTGCCAATTTGTGTCTTTTGACTGGGGAATTAAGACCATTCATATTGAGAGTTACTACTGCAGGTATGGACTCATTCCTGCCATTGCCTTATTTTCCTCTTACTGATTCCTTGTATTTCCCTTCTAATTAACTACTCACCCTACCTTGTATATTCATTTTATTAGACCTTTTGTCACTGTTAGCTTCATTGTCTCTTCCTAAGATATCCTGAGAATTTTTTGGAGTGCTGGTTTGGTGGTCTTAAGTTTCTTTATGTGCTCTTTATCATGGAACTATCTTATTTCTCCTTCAATTCTGAAAGATAGTTTTGCAATATATATCAGCATGGGTTGGAAATTATTTTCTTTTAGGGCTTGAAACACTTCATTTCAAACTCTCCTGAACTTTCAGGGTTGCATTGAGATGTCTTCTACAATTTTAATGGGTTTACCATTATAAGTGATTCAGTGTTTCTCTCTGTTTTTAAGATTGTGTTAGACTTCTGGGATTTCGATTATAATGTGTCTTGGACAGATACTTTTCTGATCATGGCTATTTAGGTTTCTATATATCTCACTTATTTCTATGTTAAATTCTTTTCTCTTATTTGGAAAGTTTTCTACTATTATTTCAGTAAACAAATTTTTTATGCTGTCTTCTGATCTTTTTTAAAATTCTAATTAATCTTGGATTAAACTTCTTTGTGTGATCTAGGAGCTCTTAGGGCCATTTTTCATGTTCTTTTGTTGTGTTTAAGGTACCTTTCATATACTGTTCACCAACAACAGTCCTGTCTTCTAGTTCTGATATTCTTTTTTCCCATTGGTCACTTCTGCTGTACATACTTTAGATATAATTTTTAATCTCCTGAATTTTGATTTGTAACATTTTTATGGACTCCAATTCCTTTCTATGTTGGTCATTCATGTAGTGTATTGTTTTATGTAGCTCTGCTAGCTTTTTATTCTTGTCTTATGTAGACCTGCTGGTTATTTTGTATATTTGGCTCATCATCTGTTTACTTATATCTTTTGTGATCTCACCAAGTGCCATATTTATCTATTTTGTTATCTCCTCTTTTATCTTTTTTAGTAATTCAGGTGTGCAGTTTTTGGTTTCCTCCTTTTTGATGTCCCATGGACTAGCTTTGGGAGAGTTGGAATTTTTAGAGGCATTTTGTTGCCTTGACTTCTCATGTTTCTATTTGTCTTTTATGCTGAGATTTGCAGGTTACTTACAGTGGTAAGATTTGTTGCTAGTGTGGAGACCACCTTAGTTACTGGTTACTTCTCAGCAGCGCCCCCTGGGCATGACTAACTTTTGGCCTTTGCCTCGGTCTCAGGATCCAACCACCCCTGTTTACTTCAGAGGAAAGATTGCAGCATATTTGGCCCAGTACCCAGTTCTCCAAGTATGGGTGACAATACTGTTAATGACCTTTAAGCAATCCAAATATTGGCACCCTGAGAAAACCAATTAATATAAGGCAGCCATG
The DNA here is from genome assembly GCA_004027595.1 of Dinomys branickii. NCBI lineage: Eukaryota > Metazoa > Chordata > Mammalia > Rodentia > Dinomyidae > Dinomys > Dinomys branickii. The sequence continues at coordinate 13,129 of PVLD010033550.1, forward strand.
TTGGCACACACCTGTAATCCCAGCACTTGGGAGGCTGAGGCAGGAGGATTGCTGCAAGTTCAAGGCCAGCCTGGACTACAAAGTGAATTCAAGGTCAGCCTGAATTGCATGGTGAAATCCTGTCTCAAAAGACAAAGAAAAGAAAAGAAAAGAAAAGAAAAGAAGGAGATCCGGGGAAGATGGCGACCGGGTGAGCAGCCAGGGAGCGAACCTCCTTAATAAACACCACCAGCTCGAGACAGACTTGGTGAGCGTGAATGCCGGAACCTCGGCTGGGAAGTTTAAACTGGGCGTATTTCTCTGAGATGCCGGGGGAGATGTGGTAGGGCGGACCAGGCTGCCGGGGCGAGACGTGGGAAAGTCCCAGACGCTGGGAACCGGGGACGATCCCCGCGGGGAAGAAGCGGGGATCGGTCCAGGC
>PVLD010033551.1:0-13548 GCA_004027595.1 Dinomys branickii
CCCTACTATCTTATCTATAATTTGGTATTTCCTTTAATGTTTTTGTGTTAACTAATGTGAAAATAACTATGTAATACAACATCCAGTTCTAATTCCCTACTATATTCTGTATAACTTTGTATTTTCTGTATTGTTTATGGCTTTTCTCGTTCATATGTCTCCATTCTTTTGTCTTTAAAATAAAATTTAAAAAAATAAAATAAAATAAAATAAAATAGCATCCAAAAATTGAAATACTTAGGAATTAATCTAACAACAGAAGTAAAAAATCTATATAGTGAAAATTACAGTATTCTTAAAAAAGAGATTGAAGACCACTTCAAAAATGAAAAGATATTCCTTGCTCATGAATAGGAAGAACCAACATTGTGAAAATGGTCATACACCCAAAATTTTTATACAGATTCAGTGCAATTCTGATGAAAATACCTTTGGTATACCTCCAGACCTAGAGAAAATATTCCTAAAATTCATTTGGAACCAGAAGACACCCAAAATATCAAAAGCAATCCGGTTTAACAAAGGCAAGACAGGAGGTATCACAATACCCAGTTTGAAATTATACTACCAAGCTACTCCAAGAAAATCAGCATGGTATTGGCAAAAGGAAAGTAGACCTAAAGATCAATAAAACAGACAAGAAGATGCAGACACAACCACACAGACACTTAGCCAACTTATCTTTGACAAAGGGGCCAAACATACTCACTGGAAGAAAGATAACCTCTTTAATAATGGCCCGGGAAAAACTGTCTTTCCACATGTCAAAGATTAAAACTAGGCCCAAGCCTATCACCATGCACCAATATAAAGTCAAAATGGTTAAAGATCTAAAGATTAAAACACAAACACTAGACCTACTGGAAGAGAAAGTGGAAGTCTTAAAGACATAGGAGCAGGTAGAGAGTTCATGAACATAAACCAAACTGCAGAGGAAATACTTCAAAGAATGAACAACTAGGATCTCATCTTACTGAAACGTTTTTGCACCTCAAAAGAAATCACCATTAGGGTGAAAAGAAAACACATGAATTAGGAAAAATTTCAGCCAACTGTCCCTCTGACATGAGATTCCTGTCTAGAATGTCTAAAGAATTTTTAAAAATCAGAACACCAAAACTCAAAGACTCAATACAAAAAGGGGCATCTGAGATTAATATCCTCTTCTCAGATGAAGAAATACAAATGGCAAATAAATACATGAAAAAATGTTGAATGTCATTAGTCATTTGAGAAATGCTAATTAAAATCACACTGAGATTCCATCTCACTCCAGAAAGAATGGCTATCATCAAGAAATCAACCCACAACAAATGCTGGAGGGGCTGTGGGGAAAACAAACTGTTCTCCACTGTTGGTGGGAGTGTAGACTGGTCCAACCACTGTGGAAATCAGTCTGAAGATTCCTCATTAAATTAGGATTAGAGGTCCCATTCAGCCCAGGTATTCCTCTCCTGGGTATTTTTCCAGAAGAACTGAAAACATCATACCACAGCTATATATGTGCACCCATGTTTATAGCAGAACAATTTGTCATAGCTAAATCTTGGAAACAAGCCAAATGTCCATGAAAGAGATGTGGTATTTTTATACAATTGAGTATTACTCAGCTATAAAGAAAAATAAACTGCAGGGTTTAATAGGTAGGTGGATGCAGCTAGAGACCATACTCATAAGTAAAATAAATCATATTCACATGTGTAAGCATTGTATTTCTTCCCTACTATGAGAACTTGAAAGAGTAAATAAAATCTGAAAGGTACAATAGATATTGTGAAAGGGAAAAGAAACTGCTCAAATAGGAAGGATCAACTGGGATGAAGGAGGAGAGAGGAAAAAGAAAGAAGGAAGAGAAAAAGAATATATACATATATATGCACAGAATAGCTAGGATAATTGTACTGCTAATATCTGTTGGTTTATTGAAAGGAACTCTTAATGTGTAATTGTTTGATGAATCTTACATATCTATATCTGGTTATATGTGCAACCATTTTGAAGATAACATTATGTAATATAACAACCATTGTTAATATCCCACCACTATGTTTTGAAACTCTGTATCATTTTTGTTGTTCTGTATGCTGTTTTTGGTTTATTTTATTTTATTTTTTTAATGAAAAACAAAATGTATATATATATATATATATATATATATATACACACACACAAAGATAGCTGGGATAGATGTATTACTGATGTCTGTCATTTATTGAAAGGGACAGTAAATGCTTAAATTTTTCATTTTTCTTGACCAATTTTTCATGCTTAAATCTGGTAATCAGAATGACTGATCTGAAAACAATATGCAGTATAAGAACAATTGTTGAACTCCCACCACCATCTGGTATGTTGACACTCTGCATCAATTCCAATTTCTTTTTCTTGTTACTCTCTTTGATTATTGGATCAGTCTTACATTCTTATGCCTGGTGGACTGAGCAACTTAGTTGAAGATACAGTATGTAATATAGCAACCATTGTTAATTCCTGTCATTTCCTTTTGAGGTCATGCATCATTTTTGTTCTTTTTGTGTTGTCTTGATTTTGTCTTCATCGATATTTTGTCAGTTTTCTTAATCTTTAAAATAAAGAAATTAAAAATTTTAAAAATGTTTAAAAAGACCATACACTGATGTGGACAGTGTTTATGGATCGTTTTTAAGGTCTCTTGCTACAGCTTCGGGGGTTTGCTGAATTTGCAGATGTTGCTAGACTTATGATGGGGTGCTGTCCCAGTAAACCTGGTATGATTTAAATATGAAATGTACCCTAAAGTCTCAAGTATGAGAGCACTAATTTTGTCTACGGATGCATGTATGCATAAGTTTATGGAGGAGAGGGGTACGGGGAGGTAGGGCCCAGCTGGAGGAAGGAGGTTACTGAGCACATATCTCTGAAGGCTGTAATCTCTCTCTGACTCCTTGCGCTGTCTATGGCTCTGTATTTCCCTCCTTACTTTCCAGATGCCATGAAGTGAGTAGCTTTCCTCTATCCTGCCCTTTCCACCATGACACTATTGTTTGGGAGCCAACCAAATATGGAATAAACTCCTGAAACCATAAACAAAATAAAGCACAACTTTCTTTAACTCAAGCAGTGAGGCATTTTCTCGTCGCCACAGAAAGCTGGCTATAAAAAAACCTAAACCTATCCTAAGCTGAAAGCATCATAAGTCAAATGTACGTTTACTGTACCTAATCTACCAAACATCACAGTTTAGCAACACAGTGTATGTGGAACCTCAATTGTTTGCCCTTGGGATTGCCTGGCTGATGTGGAGATGTGGCTCACTGACATTACCCAGTATCAGGAGAGACTATCAAATCACATATTAATGCCCAGGAAAACATCAGAATTAAAAAATCAAAGTGTGATTTCTACTCAAGGTGTCTTATTTCACCATTGTAATGTCAAAAAATCATAAATTAAACCATACTAAGTCAGAAACTGAATGGGTTAAATCAGCACAGAAAATTAGGTGCTTGACTAATAAAAATATACTAACATCTCTCACAAAGAACCAGAATTTCTTGTATGACAGATGGAGCTGGAGGGCGTAGTTACTGAAACTTTGAAAGAATCTCATTAAAAGTTGTTTTATCTAGAAGGCAACTGACAGGCAAGATCCTGAAAGGGCCGTTATATCAGGACTTTAGTGTGTAAGAATGCCACAATCTCAGCGCCACCTTAACTTAACCCACTACCTGGCTGAGTTTAAGTCAAAATTCTCATCAGAGAAATTTAATTCATGGGTTATTATTTGACTTTTTCTTCTAGAAATGCACTTTTAAAATGAGTCTTAACTGATATTCTAGGGGAAAGATAAATATAGAAATAATAAGAGAAATAACACTTTAGCAGAATGAAATTATGATGTATTATAAAAAATTTATATTCTCTAATAAGATCATTATCCCAAATAATATTGATCCAACTGATAATTTCATGGTATGATGGCCATGATTAGATTATTTTCAGTAAAATCTATTCTGACTTACAAACCAATTAAGCCAGACACTGTGTTAAATGCTGTACAGAGGAAGTAATCAAAAGTCTCTGACCAGTTCCAATGGAGGAGACACATAAGACACATATTTACAAAATTAATTATTTGGAAAAGTATGGTTGCTGTTGGCGACATGATTCACAATGGACCCTCAAATAGAAACCTGGAGTATTTTATCATTCTTCATCCTCTGGAACCTCTACTTTCATTCATTCTCAGTGTCTCGATAATTTAACATAAGAAGTTTTCTCAACTCCATCCCTTCCCGTGATCCTCACTGTTATTGCCTTTGGCCTGACACCTAACCATCTCTCACCTAGGCTTCTGTGATAAACTTCCACAAAATCTTCTCACCTACCGATGTGTCTATTTCCATATTTCTCCCACAGAATTTTCTGTCTACCATGAATATTTAATCATTTGATATTCATCCTCCCATCTATGATAATGTTGGCTTTCTAAAAAATGAAAGTTAAAACCAAGCTTAAATTTTGGGCTTTTCATTATTAAGTATTAATAATTTTCATTATCTAGTACTCAGTGTATGATCTTCTACATAACTTGCACTCTTTGAGCCTCCCTCTTGATGTGTAAGCTGTCAAAATATCTTGACAATCTTAGGGATAAATGAAAATAATGAAAATAAAACACAAGTCATTAGAAATCATTCAATAAAAAACAAATCATTATCATAATTCCAAGCTCTTTAATTTTGCATGCACAGGTCCTCTAAACTTTAGGAACATAGAAATTCTTAATTACCCACAAATTATGTGTTTTATTGTACCACCACAGTTTTTACTATTCTGAGAGTTCAACTTAGAATGCTATTTCTTTTTTGGAGAAGAGTCACCAGAAAGTCACCCCACCTGCAAGCATAGTCATTCTGAAGCAAGCTGTATGTGGCGCATGAACTACTTGGGCTTATAAAGGCCCTTCCATTTGGGAGCAGAGCAAAATAACTGATGGGAAGTATTTTAGAATTCCATAGCAGGTGCCTGATGACTTATTGGGGGTCACATCAGAGTTCAGACTCTAATTATTTCTTTATTCAATCCAGCTTCCTCCTCCTTATGTTCAGTGGTGTGGATCTGGCAGACTGAACTCTCTCAACTATCTTTTGCAGAAAATTCAACCTGTGATGGTTGGTTCTGGCAGTGCAAATTTGTGCCTGGACCATGAATGCATTCCCTCACTAACAATGAATTCCCTATCCCTGGAGAAAATTGGAGCGTAGAGAGTCCCTAAGATGATAGTTCAGTTGTTAAGACTAGGTGTGCACTGGGCTGATATGTTAGTAGAAAAGAAGTGTGCTGCTCTCCATAATGTCTCCATTTAATTCACCATCCTGGCTTCCCTGGAAACAAAGGGGAGACTTGAAAATGACTACAGACCAGGACTCAGCAAATTTTCTCTTAAAGGGCTAATTGTAAATGGCTTTTACTGTGAAGACCAACATGTGATATTGAGACATATAAATATTTACATACTTATTTAAAAGGTAATATTTCTAAAAGGTAAAGCAATTCTCAGCTTGCAGGCTAAGAATAAAGCATCTGGGCAAACAGATGTAACCTATGGGCAATAGTTTCCCAATGCCTGTTACTAACTAGTATAAGCTTCCAAGGGACCGTATGAGGATATGAACAATAGGAGATGAGAATCACTGAGAAGCAACTGAAATACCTTATGACTAGAATTAGCAGTATTTTATGATTTCATTGTTGTTTTCATATTTCATCCCAGAACCTTAATCCAACAGGTCCTAGGGTGTATATAGTATTTTCATATTTCCAGAAATGATGACATTGCCCAACCAATTTAGCTGTATTAGTCATCTTTTCATTTCATAATGTAATACCTGAGGTAGGCTACTTTATCAAGAAAAGAAGTCTATCTAGTTCACAGTTTTGGAGGCAAGGGGTGCAAACAGCATTGCATAGGGTATGGTGAGCATCTTCCTTAGCTGTATCACATCATCGCAGGACCATCTGTATTTCTTTTGTATGTTCTCTCTCCCTCTCCTCATAAGGCCATTAGGACCCAATCATGGAACATAATGCTCTTACCTAATGTAATCATTCCCAATGGCCTGTTTAACACCAGCGTATAATTAAGTTTCTACCCTCTCAATACAATTAATGTAAGACTTTGGATATTAAATTCCTGCATATGTTCCACGAGAACAACTACATGCCAACCACAGCAATCACGATTTATCAGTTATTACTGAGCCTTATTGCAACTTACATACAATAAAACTATCTTTATATTTTTTGACATAAACTCCTACGAGTTTTTAGTAATGTATAGAACTGTATGGCCACTTCAACTATCTGGTTATAAAATAGTCCCTTATCCCCAAAACTCCTTTTTACTAACCATTTGCAAAATAAAAATTAAAATATAAAATATTTTTAAAGTAACTCTTGGCTCCTAAATCTTGGCAAACACTAATTTATTTTCTTTCCCTACAATTCTGCCTTTTATGGCATGTTACTCAAGTAGAATCTTACAGTGTATAACGTTTTACTACCTACCTTTACATAACATGTATTGATATACATCAGTGGTTTTGCGTGTATTAGTAATTTCTCTGTTATTGTTGAGTTATATGCTGTTGTATAATGCATACGCTAACCAATTATTAGTCAAAAGATATTAAAATTATTTCTAATTTGGGACAATTATAAAGAACGTTATTATAGAGGGAAACACTGGATCTTATATGAACATAAAATTTCATATTTCATATTGCTAACAAAAATAGCTAGGAGTGGTATTGCAACATACACAGGATATATTTGTCTTCATAAGAAATTTCCAAGTGATCTTCCCGGGTGCTTCTACCATTCTCCATTCACATCAGCTAGGTATACAGGTTCCAGATTCTCAGCTTTGCTTCTACGATGACTTGAGAGCCGTACAAATAGGTGCTCAGCATTAGCAATGTGGATGTTCTAATTGGCTTCTTCATCAGCATTCTCTCCACCTTCTCACGTTCCCATTTGTCAGCTCCATCTCTCTTATAGTGAAGTGTCTTTTTAAAAGTTTTCCTCCACTTTCAACTGGGCTCTTGATCCTTGTAGTTCTTCCTGTTGTTTAGATAAAAGTCTTGTGTCAGCTGTGTTATTTATAACTATAAGTTTATAACTTGTCTTTTTATCTCTCAGTATTTTACAGAGAGCAAAAGGTTTTAGTTTTTATGAACTCCAATTTATCAGTTTGTTCTTTCATAAGCCATGATTTTAGTCACGTCTAAGAATTCTTTCTCTCGCTTTAAGAATATAAAAAGTTTATCCTATATTTTCTTATATCCTTTTTAGTTTTGCATTTATGTCTGTGATATATTTTTGAGTGAATGCTTGCAGAAGGCATAAAACAGGTTCATATTAATTTTTTGTCATGCATAGACTTCTAATTGTTCCAGTAATATTTTTTGAGGATCTCATCATGTCTCCCTTGTTTTGCTTTTAACTTTTTGATAAAAATTAGTGGAACACATTGTATCCCAAAGATACATGTGTCTATCCTATAAAAATTCAGAGTCTTTCAGATTGTAGATTTGTAATAGGTCAGAGTCAATCTGTATTTCTAGAGAACTGTATTAATTCTCTTCATGAAGATACCAATAGGTATAATCTAAGAAAAATTCTTTTTTCACAGACAAAAACTTTACTTAACATTTCTTAACTATTGGTTTGATTTCATGAGAAATTCTTAGACAATTTAGGATGAGTTCTTAGATATTTTTGCCTTGGATTTTAAAAGAAATTTTTGGATTATGGATCATGCCTGAGGCCTGTGCACCCTCAGTGAGCTACCTGGCGAACTCAGACTGGTTGTCTATGCTTTTCCACATTGTGAGTCCTGCCTGAGGCCCTGAAGAGACAAGTACACCCCATCAGCTGGCCAAGCATTCTACTCTGGTCATGATCCACCAACACTGTGGGTTGAACCTGAGGTACAGGTGCCCTCCGTCAGCTGCATGAGTAACTTGGACAGGTGCCCATGCTCTGCCAACATTGTGGATCATGCCTGAGGCCCAAATGTCCTCAGTCAGCTGCCTGGGGAATACGATAGATATTGTGGGTTATACCTGAGGTCCTGAAGAGACAGGTATGTCCCATCAGTGGCCTGAGTATTCCAGAATCGTGCCCTGCATTCCACCACATAGTGGCTTGCACCTGAGTGCCCTCAGCAAGCCCCCTGGGGACCCTGGTTCCAAAGGCCATCATTCTGCTGCCATCAGGGCTCTCATCTGAGCCATGAATTCCATCAGCTGCCCAGGGATCCCAGACTTGATGGCCCACCTTCTGCTATCATTGTGGGGCAAGCCTGACCCCAGTAAATCTAAAGGCTCCAGAGACCTTTGGTGAGCTACCCAGGAATGGTAAGACTTGGCACTTCACCTCTGACATCCCAAATGACAAGACAAAGTAGCGAAATGTAATCTCAGAACTCCACTCCAACCAGAACAAGTCCAGGAGACATTGACATAGGAGAACTCAGAAGTCACACACCTGAAATCTCTGAAATGATGACAACTGAAGTAAAGAAACAACTCTATCAGACCATAGAGAAATCCAAGCAGAAATAAACTTTCAGTAAAAAGTGAAATGACAATAATAATGAAAGAATTGTTCAGCACATCTAAAGAAGACATATATAAAAAATATATGAGCATAGCAAAATTATGGACATGTTAAATGAACAAAATAGGAAAGACCTATCATGAATGAAACAGATTCAAAGAGATATCCAGGAAATAAAGCTTCCATCAAAAGCTGGCACAACCACTTGAATGCAGCTGAAAATAGACTTTTAGACCTTGAAGACAATATTGCAGCTAATTATCATAGAAAGAAAGATCTCTTAAAGATAACAAAGAACCAGGAAATATCAACTGAGCAATGGCAAGACGATGCAAAGAGAAACAAGAGAAGACTAATAGCTGTCAACTGAACAGCAGGAGTCAACACAAATGACATAAAAAGACTACTTGCAGGAGTAATAGCAGAAAATTTCCCAAGTATGGAAAAAGAATCTGCCATACAACAAAGTGAAGCATATAGAAATCCAACTAGCCATAACCAAAATAAATAACTACACCAAGTCATATAATAATCAAGATCCCAGGAACCCAACAAAAGGACAGAATATTAGAAGCTGTTAGAGAAAAAATCATATCACCTATAAAGGAAAGCCCATCAGAATTATAGCAGGTCCTTCAACATAAACCATCAAATCAAGAAGTGCTAGGAGTGAAATATTCCATATCCTAAAAAAAACAAATTCCAACCTAGACTGATATAGCCTGCAAAACTTTCATTCAAATTTAATGGAGAAATAAAATACTTCCATGACAAAGAACAAGTGAAGAACTTCATGAGGGCCAAACCAATCCTACAAAGAGTACTAAAAGATATTCCAAAAAGAGACAAAAATGATCACAATTTCAAGAACACCTAGGAATCACCTAGCAAAGCAAGCAATTAAACAGAGTAAAAGTAGGAAAACAACAGCACTAAATAACATGATAAAGACAAGCCAACACATAACAGATATAACCATTAATGTAAATGTCATCAACTCACCAATCCAAAGAAGCAGGCTGGGAGAGTGGATCAAGAAACAAAATCCAACAGCATGCAATTCTTTCATTAACACATTTAACTCAAAAGGAAATTCAAAGACTGAAAGTCAAATATTGGAAAACAGTTCCTCATGTGACAGAAACAAAAAAAAAGCAGGGGTAGGTTTCTGATTGCAGACGATGTGAACTTCAAACCAAGAATGATCAGAAGAGATAAAGATTATTACATACTTGTTAGGGGGAAACATTAAGAGGAAAACATAACAATCATAAATATGTATGCACCAAAGATGGGAGCACCCAATTATAGGCAGACTTTAATAGACATGAAAAAACAACTAACTAATAACACTCTTGTAGTGGGGGAACTTAACACCCCATTGACACAAAGAGATAGGTAAACTGGACAAAAATTGAGCAAAGAAATAACAGAACTGAACAAAACTTGTGAAGAAATGGACTTAGTAGACATTTGCAGAGTATTCCACACCACAACATCAGAATACACATTCTTCTCAGCTACACATGGGACATTCTCTAAAATAGACCACATACTAGCCCATTAGAACATAAGTTAACTAAATGCAGAGGAACTGAAATTGTCCCATGCATACTATCTGACCATAGTGCAATGAAATTGGAAATTAATGACAAAAAGAAGCACAAAAAATCCATAAACACTTGGAAATTAAATAACAACCTCCTGAACAACCAATGGGTCACAGATGAAATTTAAAAAGAAATTAAACAATATGTACAAATGAAAATGTAAATACAACATACCAGGATCTGTAGGATGCACTGAAAGTAGTCCTTAGAAGGAAGTTTATAGTGGTGAACACACACATCAGCAAAACAGAATAAGAACAAATAAATAGCCTAATGCTGCACCTCAGACTTTTAGAAAAACAGGAACAAATTAAGCCCAAAGAAGAGAGGAAATTATAAAGCTCAAGGCAGAACCTACAGCAATTGAGATGAAGAAAACACTATAGAGAATTAATGCATCAAAGAGTTGGTTCTTTGAAAGAATAAATAAAATTGATAAACCCCTAGCTAACCTTATCAAAAAAGCAAAGAAAAAACTCAAAATCATTCAATAGGGAATGAAAAGGGTGAAATCATTACATATCCTACAGAAATTCAGAAGATCATCAGTATCTACTTGGAAATCTTTACTTTCATAGTACGAAAAACATTCCTACCTATTTGGTATGAATTACCAAAGTTGAATTAGAAGATATAAAAATCTTGAATAACCCAGTGTCAATTAATGAAACTGAAAATGTGATTAAAAACATACCAACAAAGAAAATTCCAGGTCCTGATGGTTTCACAGATGAATTCTACAATAAATTCAGAGAAGATTTTAGAAATTTGGAAGCTGCAGTCCCAGAGTGCCAGAAGAAATCATATACATCTAGATGACATCCCTGAAGAACAGTCACCCTCTAGGGAAACCTGAATATTAGTGACAAAGCTATATATCCAAACAAATTCCCAAGTATCAATATAGAAAACAAATTAGAAAAGAAAAAGACACAGAAGCAAAATACAACCCCAGAAGCCCAGCTCACCAAGTACAAACCCAGAACTCATGCACATAGATGAAATTGGAAGTCAAACACTGGAATTTTCCAAAATGATGGCAGCAGGGGTGAAAAAACAAGTGGAAAAGGCTATGGAAAAAATAATCTCTCAGGTAAAGAAAAACATGATGTTTCAAATCAAAGATAACAGAAAAGACACAGATAAAAGAATAGATGAGTGAAGAAAATGGTGGAAACAAATAATGCCCAGCATAGGAAAGAAATGGAACCCATGAAACAGATCCAAATGGAAACCAGAGAGATTAAAGCATCCACTGAAGGTATATGCAACAGGTTGAACCAAGGAAAGGACAGAATTTCAGATCCTGAAGACAAAATTACAGATAGTGATAATAAAAAGAAAAATGTCTTAAAATTGGCAAGAGACCATGAAAAAATTAATCCAACAGCTACAAGATGAAACAGAGAAGAATAACTGAATGATTGGGGGTCATTGAGAAAGCTGGAGATAGCACAAATAACAAAAAACCTCTTCCAGAAATAATGGCAAACTTCTCAAGTGTGGGTAAAGAATTTGACATAAAAATAAATGAAACATTTACCATTCCAAACATTCTTGACCAAAACGACTACACTAACACATATAATAATCAAGATCCCAGAAATTCAGCACAAGAACAAAGTCTTAAAAGCTGTTAGAGACAAGAAACAGATCACCTATAAAGGAAAGACCATCAGAATCATGGCAGACTGATCAACACAGACAATCAAGTCAAGAAAAGTTTGAAGTGAAGTGTTCCAAGCCCTGAAAGAAGACAACTTCCAGCTCAGATTCATGTACCCTGCAAAATTATCTTCAAAATTAATGGAAAAATAAATACATTCATGAAAAAGGAAAACTGCAGAGATTTGTGAACACCAAACTAATGTTACAAAGAGTACTAAAAGATTTCTAGACAGAGATAAAAATGATCACAATTCCAAGAACAATAACAAAGAAACCACCAGGCAGTACAATCAATTAAACAGAGGGGAAAAGCAGGGAACCAATAGCAGAACACTGTGACCAAGATAAGCCAGTACATATCAGTTATAACCATCAGTGTACATGGCTTCATTCACAAATCAAAAGGAACAGACTGGCAGAGTCGAACAAGAAACAAGATCCAACAATATGCTCTACATAAGAAACATATTTATTGCAAAAAATAATTCACAGACTGAAAATCAAAGAGTTGAAAACAATCTTTCATGCCATAGGAACTCATAAAAAGGCAGGAGTAGCTATTCTTTTTGCAGACAATGTCAACTTCAAACCAAGAAAGATAAAAAGAGATAAAGGAGGTCATTACATACTTATTAAGGGGAAACTTCAAGAGGAACAGAAAATAATTATAAATATAAATATGTATGCACCAAACACAGCAGCATTCAACTATGTAAGACAATTATTATTAGATATGAAAAATCAGATAAGCAATAACACCATTGTAATGGTAGACCTCAATACCCCATTGTCACAAAGAGATAGATCACCTAGACAAAAATCAGCAAAGAAATAACAGAACTAATCCAGACCTCTAAACAAATGGACTTAGTAGATAGTTTTAGACTGTTCAACCCAACACGATCAGTATATACATTCTTCTCAGTTGCACATGGAATATTCTTTAAAATACACAGTATACTAGCCCACAGACCATGCATAAGTAAATACAAATGGATTGAAATTTGCCCAAACATAATATCTGATCATAGAGCAATGAAATTAGAAATTAATGGCAAAAGAAACTGCAAAAACTCCATAAACACATGGAAATTAAATAATAACCTCCTAAACAACCAATGAGTCACAGCTGAAATAAAGGAAGAAATTAAACAATATCTACAGCTAAATGAGAATGAAGACACAACATACCAGAACCTATGAGGATGAATTTCCCTGAAAGGGAAATTTATAGCAGTGAATTCTCACATCAAGAAAACAGAGCAAGCACAAATAAACAATCTAATGTTACACCTCAAGCTTCTAGAAAAAGAAGATTAAGACAAACCCAGCGCCCATAGAAGAGAGGAAACTATAAAGATCAGAAAAAGAAATTAACACAATCAAAACCAAGAAAACAGATTTTCGCGTGCATCGGGCAGGCAGCGCAGCCTAGACCCTCGGCAGCCGGCGGTCCGTGGCCAGGGCGGCGCGAGCAGCATAGGAGTGGAGCATCCCGCTCCCTCCCCCAGACCCGGAGAGCGCGAGGAAACAAGTGGCTGCGAGCGGCGGATCGCGAGCATAGCACAGAAAACTGGCACCTTGGAACCTTCCTGCCTGCAGGGACTCCGAAAACTGCTGAGCTATCTGCACTCGCGACCAGATCACCGAGTGGGGGAGGAGATCC